>QNUK01000056.1:702500-772500 GCA_013621035.1 Clarias magur
CGCGTGTGTTTTTTATGAATGAAGCACGGTGACTCAGGGATGTGTCATACAGAACGTCTTTATAAAAGGAAGTTTTAAACAAGCCTAAACATTTCACTGCGCGAAAAATCACTTGCACCACACACACTCGCATCCCTCTCTCCCTCTCTCTCTCTCTGTCTGTCTGTCTCCACACCTCTCCTTCTCTCTCTCTCTTTCTCCATCCTTTCTTGCGTTCGCGTGTCTGTTCCAGTCTGGTGTGCTCAAGTCGAAATGTTCTAAAAGGGAGAAATTAGACACTTCTGCATCCACTCAGGACCTTTCCATCTTCTCCTCTGTTCAGTCCCTCAGGCTTTCCCTCTCCCTCTCTCTCTCTCTCTCTGTCTATCACTGCACGCGCCGCTCGGACACTGAAGAATAAGAAGAGGACGAAGTTCGGAGCACGTGACAAAGAGCCGGAACTCCGTTTATTTATTATTATTATTATTATTTCTGAACGCTCTTATTTATTTATTTATCCATCTCACTATTTATTTGCAACATATTTATTTGCGTCAAGGATCTGCACAAACATGAAACGTAAGTGTTCAATATATTTCATTTATTATGATTATCATCATTATTATTATTAATATTAAGCTTTATCGACAAATTATTATTTTAAGCTTTTTTCTTTTTCATTTAATTTTTTTAATTTAATGGTTAAATTGGTTTCTTGCTTCTTGTATTTATTTATTATTTATCGTCATAATACAAGATCTCTCTCTCTCTTTCATTTCACTGTGTTGTTCATATGTGTAACAATGCTTCTTTTTTTGTAATGTTCATCATCATAATCGTCTATTTATATTGCGATTTTTTAAAAACAAGACACTATGTGATGCTTTCAGTTTGATGGGCGTGTGTGTGTGTGTGTGTGTGTGTGTGTGTGTGTGTGAGAGAGAGAGAGAGAGAGTAGACAGGATTGACAGGATGACAGCGAAATGCAGTCACGGTTCAGTCAGGTTCATCATCAGTACCAGAAGATGTTCATACAGTCTTAGATCGGAACACAAATCGAAATAAAGTCTCCAGATCACAGGGTTCACCTGACAGAGCGCATGCCTTTCAGAGTGATCCATGATCCAGCTCTGATATAGATATACGTGTGCGTGTGTGTGTGTGTGTGTGTGTGTGAGAGAGAGAGAGAGAGAGAAGCCCGGCATCAGAAGCCGCACGCTGTTGGGACAAAAACCCGCGTGGATTTGTAAGCAGTGCGCTCGCTGATGAGACGGACGCACGTGAACCAATCGGTGTTTTCTTTCCCCCCGCAGTGCTGCTCGACTCCTCCTCCTCGCTGCTCTTCTCCGTCCTATTGGCTCAGCTGCCGTTGTTTACGTCGGCGCTCCCCGCCCACGCGCGACGTCCGCACGCCGATTTCGACAAGCTGACCAACCAGACGAGGCATCTGCAGAAGATGACCCACGACCTGATCGTAAGTTGATTAATCATTCATTTATCAGTAGACATGACGCTGGGTCTTGGTGTGAAGCCAAGGCAACAAAAGCAACCGCTGGCACAAGGGATTGAGGTGTGTGTGTGTGTGTGTGTGTGTGAGAGAGGGAGAAATTCAGTGCGTCCCCAGTAATGCTGATGGTGTTCAGATCTCAAATTGGCCTCATTCAGCATGTGGGATCTGGCTGAGCTACAGCACTCGCTCCCTTTCTTTCTCTCTGAGCTCACACATGTGGCCTTTCAAACTCATCTGGTCTGCATTAATCATGGTGAGAGCAGGGGTGGCAGGTTGCGGTGGCTTTGAATCCGTGAGGGTGCAGATAACGCTCATTTCCATCAGGCTAAAACAACAGAGATCTGGACCTGGGCCCGGTACTGGCCATCATCCCAGACTAAACTTAACTTAACCTAGGACAGTAGTAAAGCCTTAAATGCTGAACCTCGCTGAATCCACTACAAGGTTCCTTCCTTCGGTTGGTCATGGAGCGTGTGTCAATGGGCGACAGGTTTTTGGTCCAGTTTTGCCAGGTTGCTAGGTGATTAAGGTCTGTCTGAGCCTAGGGGGCACTGAACCCATTCATTCTACCCTTCCTTCACCTCAGAGAGGCCTCCCTGCTATAACTCGCTCACGGAAACATAAGCACGTCCTCCCTTGCGTTGCCATGGCTTTTCCGAAGGCCTGTTTACAAGCACAAGCGAGGCGAAAAAAAAAAAAAATCTACAGTACAGTCTTCCATTCTGGTTGACTTGTAAAGGTGAGGCAGTACCATAAGCATTGCTTTATGCGGCGCTGATGTTCCTTGCCTCCCTCAGACTGCAGAGCTCTTGTGAAGCTCGAAAAACTCTGACCTCATCCTCTTTTGCTGAATTTGATTGTATCTGAGGTTATATTGCTCCCTTTCATGGTTTGGGAATGCACTCAGGTATGACATGCAAGATCAGATCAGGGATTCTGTCACTCCCGGCGTATGCAATACGTCGAGATGCAGCCAGACTGATGTAAACCTGACTGTCTATGTGCTTCCAGGGAGATTAGATGCAGTCATGTTTGGTGCGTTCGTTTGCATCGCTTTGTGCTTGCACGCCAGATGTGAAGGCAGATGATTATCAAAGACGCACCCTGCGACAAAAGGCCCCCCTGTCCACTCTGGGAAGTAGTTTGTTAGTTTTTAAGTCGGATTTATTTTTGGTTCCTTTTCTTCTTGCGTGGAGTTACACTTTACAGGGGTCAAGCCTAGGAAAGAAAAATAGCTGGGAGTTGATGGAAAGTCCCCACAAGAAAGCAATAAAAACGATGTGTGCTGCCTGCTGTGGTTGCACGCACAGAATGTGTTAATGTGTGTTAGTTTGCGAGGGTGTATTTACTCCATTCGGGGCTTGCCTGGCTGTGTGTTTGTGTATATATATGTGTGTATGTGTTGTAAATAGCTGTGGGCTGTGTAGGTGTGGGATAACTTGTTTAGCTTTTCGGTTGTCACAGCAAAAGGTTCCGATAGAAATCAGGTAGATTTATCACGTTGTCAGATTTGCATTCAGGAACATAGGAGGAGAGGGGGACAAAAAGCAGTGGAGTGAGGCGAGCATCCAGGAGGATGTGAACGCCTATGTGTGTTGTGGATCAGGGAACACTATGGATGTCTAGGAGGAAAGATCATGTTAGATTCAAAGCAGTGACAGGGAGCAATGAGTAATGAACGAAAGCAGTGGATGGAATGTGTGATTGCGTCTTTCGTAATGAGAGAAAGAAAACAAGGCATCGTGGAATGTTTTCCAAAAAAGCAGCAACAACACAAGAAGGAAAAAACACACTGACAAACAGTGAAGGAATGGCAGAGGAAATCTGACCTCGTTGTACTGAGAAGCTCATAATGTTGTTTTTCTCATCTGATGACACCTCAATGACGCATGGTGTGTGTTACACCTGTCGCCTAATCAGCTGATCAGCGCTACATATGTGCTCCTGATGTCTGAGATGTATTTTTTTTTTTTAATTAGTGGCGTAACTACATGCTTAGCAATACAGTTCAGCTCTTGTTTATGCCCTTTAAACACATTAACAAACAGGAGCTAAGCAGTTTATCCAACCAAAACCAACCACTGCTTGCTTAACAACCTCTCCTAGAAATGTTTCTGTCTCCCTCTAGTGGTCGGAATGAAGAAAAGGGGCCTGTTTTGGGTCTGTATGTCATTGCTCCTTTTTTTAGGCCTGACCCTGGAGTTTCCCTACATCCCAATGTTGTGTATTCTGCTCCAACAACCTTACTCATTGCAAACGCTGTTATTCTTCCTCTACAAAACATCCTGTGGCTTCAGGTCACAAACTTTTCTTGTTGACTTTCAAGGGTTGTACCCTGGTGAACTCTCAGTGACTCTGATGCTCTGTAATTCTGTGGTGTTGCTAGATGATGCTTCCTGCTACTGACTTGAGAGCGGGAGGCATCCTCGCTAGGTCGCCAGTTTTAGCACTTCGGTTACCGGGTGCTGTTCTTGGATCAGGTCGGCTCTAAGCATGGGAAATTCTGCACAGTGTCATGACGTTGCTTTTGTGGACAGCGTTTCCCTTGTGAACATGTGTTTTATCTGTTTACTGAAGGCTTTTCTATCCTTTTGGCCCTCTATTTCAGAACGACCACAAGGGTGAGCCGGTGATCGACCACCACAGGTTCAAGTCTCTTCCAGCCATCAACAGCAGAGCCAATGACCTCAGCTCACTGGAGGTAAACTTTCAGCCAGAGTCTGTCTGCCTTGTGGTTTATCAATCTCTTAATTTTGCACACACTTAAGCCGCTTTTGACTGATTGTAAGCTGACAGAAGGCTTGTTTGCAGAATTTTATGTCATTGAAAGTAGCTATATATGTCATCATGGCTATAAAAGCAAGAAAGTAATGGTGTTTTTCTGAATCACAATAGTTTGGTTTGGAATTTGTACCTACCTAATCTAATCGAATGTAATATTTTTATTTTTTTGCAGTTAAAGCCTACACTCTCTCAGCTCCATGCAGACTTCAAGAATTTCGAGCACCATTTCGAGTGGCTGAACAAGGTGACACAGAAGCATCATCACTCCACATCAAAGCTGAGCGAAATGATCTCGCACATTAAGAGTCTCATCGGCCTACTACAACGCCAGGTAACAAAAAAAGCCCAACACAACATATTGTGGTATATATGGTACCAGTCAAAAGTTTGGACGAATGTTTGGAATTATTTTCCATATGCTAGAGCAATTATGGATTTTTTTTTCTTCAAAACTTTGAAATAACATATATGGCATTAGATAATTCATTAACAACAAGTAGTGATTTTAAGACACAAAGATCATAGTTCTTAAAAGAACATTATTGGCAAGTGCATTTGCAAAACCCATGATACATCATGATACATGATGACCTCAGGTTAGAGCCATTATGAAGGCTTTACAGAGCATAAATAGCAGACGTATCTCAATATCCACTGCTCATAGGAGATTATTGCATATATTGAACAAACTTGTACACTGGTAGTATATATAGCACTGTAAGACATCATTTACAACCCAAGCTTAAGGCATTAATAATATTAATAATATGATCATTATAATTTTATAACACTTTCAGTCTCCTTTGACATCTCTTTCTGAATATCTGTTTTCAGATGCTGCAAGTAGATGCCCCTCGGATCACCGTACCTTCTCCCTCCCTCCCTCCTCAACCCTCCTCGCAATGGGAGATGAATCAGTCTTCACAGGTGCTCCTTCAAAGGTTCAGGCATTTCTGTGATTGGGCAGCACGTGCTTTCCTCAGCCTCAAGTCTAAAATGCAGGCATAAGGGCTGCCATTAAACCCGCAGCCAATCATGGCTCACCGTTCCTACAGCAAATGACCATTCCTCCACCCCTCTATGAACTACCAGCCTGGTGCATATGTGAGCTGATCAAACGGCAGCGACAGTGTCGACACTGATCTGTAGTCATAGGCACATTGAAGCCACAGTGCAAACACGAGAGCGCCACCTGTCTGCTACTGCCAAGTGTGTTCGGACTACAGCGACACATCACTGCCAACAGCCTGCTTCTGATCATCTGCGCTATTTCATCAAAATTTTACTTTCTTTGCTCGCTCTTCTTTTTCTTTTCTTTTCTTTTCTTTTTTGAATCAACCTATTCATTATTTATGTATTTATTTATTTATTGAGCGGTTATTTAGTTATTTATTTGGTGTCATTATTTATTTGATTCTTTGAGGACAAAAAAAAAATCACCGTCATTTTTTTTTACCAATTATGTTTAAATTTTAAAGTAAAATGTACTGTCTTTCTGTTTTCCATATTTCTTTTATTCCTATAATACTGTTTTTTAGCCATTCTTTAAAAAATTGCCTCCTTTTGAAAAATGTATATTTTTCCTCATGTCTCTTCTCTGTTGTTATTATTATTATTATTATTATTAGAGAGGCATGTGCTCACAATTGTTACCTAGATTGTTTTGCCACTAGATGTAGCAATATTGCTGGGTTTGTAAGGTGTCTGTTAGCGTAAGATAAATTAGCAAACTGGGGGGAAAAAGTGTCACAAAGCACTGACCTACACCATTGCTGCCTTTTTTTTTTCTCCTTTTTTTTGTCTCCTTCTTTGCACAGTATATTTGGGTTTGTGTTTTGGATCCTCCGATTCAGAAGAAACGCATTGACGGCTAACATGTTCTTAGGCAATGTTAAATGAAAGGAAAAAAAAACAACCCAAGCCTTAAAATACTATGTATTGTGTTATCGTGATTATTTGGTAATGTACTGATGTACATACATCATCCTGAATGTAAATTGTTATATGTACAGTGCAAATGTGTATTATATTATAGTTTTCTATGATATAAGGCCCCTTGCTCTGGCAATTGTATCGCAATATCAAAATTATTCTGTTTTGACTTTTTTTTTTTCATATTTTGATATTCTATTTATTATGTTTTCGTGTTATTTATTTTCACTGAAAAGAAGCAAGCCTTCTGTAATTTTATACTTTTATACTACTTATAATCAGACTTTATCATTGCTATTGAAATTTTAATGTTCAACTGCATCGCCTCACATGCTGTAAATGACGTTACTGTTTGACCAAAAGGTGTCAAATGTGTGTCAGATACAATAAAGGATTTAATGGCAAAGACTGTTGCAGAATTAGATTTTATCTTTTGTCAGCTTTCAATAGTTAAGGCCCGAACTTAATAAATTTAGACCTGTTTTAGTGCCATCTAGTGAGGAACCACTGTTGGTTGAACCTGGTGAAAACCTTGAATCTATAGTACCACTTCCTGATCCTGGAACAGAAGTGATGCTACTGTAGATATAACACAGACCTGGGACATAGACATACAGTATATCGGGTTAAAAAGTGAGACATACACACACACACACATACTGTATGCTGTGATGTATTTCGGGTTAAACTGCATTGATATTGTTGATTGAAAAACATTATATAATTTGAAATGTGAATTAATCTGCGGCGGCAAGGTTGTGTGCGTTGTGCTTAGCACTGTGGCCTCGCACCTCCAGAGTTGGGGGCTCGTTTACTGCGTGTTTTCCCTGTACATAGTGGGTTTCCTCCTGGTACTCTGATTTCCTCTCACAATTCAAACACATGCAGGTTAGGCTAACATTCCCACTGTGGCTTAGTGGTTAGCCCTGTTGCCTTACACCTCCATGTTCGATTCCCGCCTCAGGGTCTATGTCCAAGAAGTTTGCATGTTCTCCCCGTGTTTGGTGGGTTTCCTCTGGGTACACAGTCCAAAGACATGCAGATTAGGCTAATTGGTTTCTTCCAAACTGCATGTAGTGTTTGAATGAGTGTGTGTGGCTCGTGATGGGGTTCAGGTTGTACCCTGCCTCATTCCCTAAGACTTAGATTATAGACTTAGGGATAAGATTTAGTCTCCTGTATACGTTATAGATGATGAGTGAGTGAGAGAATGTGTGTGCACTGTCCAGGGTGTACTCTGCCTCGTACCAAAGGTCTCCGGGTATAGACTCAAGGCCTCTGCAGGATGGAATAAATGAATCGCCAAAATATAGATGCTTGTTAAAACATTTGCTTTTACTGGTGTACAGCAAATCACATCATCATCACACAGAGGAACATGTCCCAGTTAATGGGGTCTAGCGACGCCCACGTCCCGGAGTACCCACTTTGAGCACTTCTTCAAACACACTCGATTAAACAGTCCTTCCTCAGGGAGAAGTTGACGTGTTAGATCAGGAAAGAAATACTGTACTAAAATGCACAGGATAGTGGGCACTATGGTGAGCAACAGGCTCGCCTCAGTGCCCTAAAAACTACATTTCCCAGACACACTGTTACAGCTTGTTAAGATCTAAACAATAACGGGATATAATCCTAAACTACAGTTATTATGAGTTTAAACCCTCTTGGAGAACATTTGGATATCTTTCAGATCAATTTATTAGCGTTGAGCTTTTTGACCAATAGCATGCGCGAGCTAGGAGGAAGAATGGACCAATCGCGTGGCGCGTTGCTGAGAGCCGGAAGCAGGCGGGTGACTGTTGGTTAGTTTGTGCTCGACATTATTGTTAAGGTTGTATGGAGTATCACTGCGGACTCCAGCCTCATTTCAATACATGAAACCTGTTTTGTACCATTAATAATTACCGCTAAGTGATAACGTGCATCGTGGACGTGCGGAAATATGGATATATATCGCGAGGTGTGAGAAACACAGGCGGGCAGTGAGATGGATGCGGGAAGGCCGGCTCGGGACTGCACCAACACAGGCAGAAATCAGCCAGGGAGGGTGAGCAAATGTTTACTCGGACAATATTATATATGACGGCGAGTGTAGGTGTCTGGCATTTGATTTGTTTTTGTCTTAATCTTCGGGTTTTTAATTTCCCCGAGACAACGCAGCAGGGACACCGATACAGAAGAGGAGGGAGGGACAGAGGAGGAGGAGGAGGAGGAGGGAGTTTAAAGGGGAAATGCTGATCACTTATCAGCCTGATTATTTACATCATTTTACTCATTTACACACCTTCTTATCCTTACAGTCGGGTCTGTTTAGGCGACGTACAGCACAGAATGGATTTTAAAGCACGTGGATTGTTGGTAAATGTTCAATCACGTGACTTTGTTGTTTTAAGATTTGAAATGATAAATATACTGCAAAAAGCCACATGCTATATAGAAATTATTGCACTGGATCTTTTTTAAAAATATATATATATCATGGAAATATTCACTGTTTTTCCTATCATAAAAACAATAAAGTTAATAATCATGCAGTGAAAGGCTTATGGACCAACAACACAAAAGTCTTATTTAAAGTTCATTTATACAGACGCGCCCAAAAAATGTATACGCACTTCAACATGCAAAAATACAGTATATGCCTCTCTTCTGTCGGTCACATCATTGCATCAACGATGATACGACTACTGACATCCCTAGTGGAAATATAATACTACACATTGCTGCCATACTTGAATTTGAGGTTTATAAAAGGGCGAAGTGTGTAAAAAGTTTTTTTTTTTTTATAAATGGAAATAGGAATCAAACAACAGATTTAACATTAACCTCTTGAGAACCGAATGTTTCCATATAAAGACATGACATTTTTTTCCTGACTATATTTGCCTATATGATAAGACTTCTTAATTCTTAAGGAAATTCTTGTATATGCTTGTGCGATCCTCATATAAAGACTTTTAGGTCCAGACCTCTTTCTGTTTGATAATAATAGTGAAATTCACATTACTCGCTCACTAACTATACCGCTTTATCCTGAATACAGGGTGCCAGGGGGCCTGGAGGCTATCACAGGAGACAGCGCATGAGACAATCCATCGCAGGCCACACACACATAAAATTGAAAGCTTTTACTGCCGTTCATTAGGCAACAATAAAGAGAAACATACGTACACCACATGAGGTTGAGGCATTTTTTAAAATGTATATTGATACTAGTTTTTAATTACAGGTACAATTTACATGTAAAAGGGACTTTACATGACTGTTCACTCAGCATCCTTTTAGTTGTTTCCCCAAAGTGTTCTTCCAAAACCAAAGCCCAAATAATCTCTTACAGCTGACGAAGCATGGCTGCGAAGTTCACCTAAATCAGTATTCTTCCTTTGACACAAATTAACAAAACAAAACATTGCCTAAAAAATTTTAGGGACAGAACTTAACATGTTAATGACAGTATGATTTATGATCATACTGTCAGATATTATCCAAATAAGGATGGGTTTCCTGTTGAGTCTGGTTCCTCTCAAAGTTTTTTTCTATTGTCATTTCAGGGAGGTTTTCCTTGCCACCCTCACCTTTGGGTTAATCATCAGGGACAAACTAATTGTTAAAACTCAAATTTAAAATTCCTTACATCTTTCTTTCCATATTTCCGTATTTATTTCCATATTTTTTTCAATCTATAAAGCTTGTGACAATGATCATTGTTAAAAACGTTACCCAAATACAATAGATTTTTTTTTCACTTGTACAGCACAGTCTTTTCATAAAAGTGAAAAACTTGATCATAGAAGTTTGAAGTATGATATCATTATCTATGTGGTGTTGTGAACCATTACATAAAAGAATGAGTTGAACAAAAATACACACAATGCTAAACAGCCTTCCTACTGTTTACAAGATTTGGTATAATTGACCAACGGGAGAATTAGGCTACAGCCGCATCGCTACATTTATATTTGGTTTAAGCACATGGTTCATGAGTTGTGTGAAACGTTGTAATAATGTGACTAGCTCAATTGATATTATTTTTATCTATACAGTTCTGGCAACTGAAGTAAAGAAGTTTTAGTACTTATTTCAGCTGGGATACAAATCATCATCATATTCTGCACTTGACTAAACATCTGGAATGGCTACCGTAAATCAGGAGGATCCACAAAACTAGTCATTTGCACTCCAACCCAGAGCGCCCTCCTTTGCTCCTAGGGTACGATGGCCAACTCCGTCGCTACCCTGGTGGTCCAAACTGAGCTTCTTCCCAGCCAGACTCCCTCTTCCCTCTCTCCTTTTCCATCGCTCCTTCCCCCAGTGGACGACGAGGAGAACGATGAAGAGAAAGGTGGACAGGAAGAGAAAGAGACAGAAACCGTCGTGCTTACAAGCGTCGAAATGGTGACATCGTCGACGTCTCCTGGTACGATGGGATCCCAAAATCCTGAACACCCCTTCCAGTGTCTAGATTGTGGGAAAAGTTTTAAGTGGTCTTCCAGGTTGGCACACCATCAGCGTAGCCATAACAACGAGAGGCCGTATCGCTGTAACCTCTGCCCTAAGGCTTTCAAAGGCTCATCAGCTCTGCTCTATCACCAGAGGTAAGATGTTAAATGCTTTACTTTACAAATATAAATGATGACTTAATGTGATTAATATATATATTTTTTTTTACACTTAATACTAGGTCTCATTCAGGAGAGAAACCTTATAAATGTGAGGATTGTGGTAAAGCATTTAAGCGCTCATCTCTCCTCCAGGTAAGCAATACCTGGCAGTGTCAAGCCACCAGTATTTCTTGTAAGACAACAGAAACAGAGCAGACTTACCATATGCATATGAATAGATGCATTTTGTTTTAGTGATGATGTATAATGTAGGATAATTAGGATTTAACGTAAGGATGAAGAGTGGAGAGAACACGTTTTGATGCCAATTAATTTAAGTTTATTTCCTTTTCATTTTATTTTAGGTCCATCGCAGTGTGCATACAGGTTTGCGTACCTTCCAGTGTCCCTATTGCCCTCTCACCTTCAAGTGGAGCTCTCACTACCAATATCACCTACGGCAACACACAGGCGAGTGCCCTTATCCGTGTGACAGATGTCCCAAAGCCTTCAAGAACTCCAGCAGCCTGCGTAGACACAAAAACGTGCATTTGGGTGTCAAGCCTTATGTTTGTATGGTGTGCACCAAGGCTTTCAGCCAGTCAACCAACCTGAGGCAACACATGCGCATACATACCGGCGAGAGGCCGTACATCTGTGGTGAGTGTGGTCGCAGCTTCACACACTCCTCCAACCTGGCACTTCATCGCAACTCTCACATAGAGGTCAAGGCTCAGGGTGTGGGGAAAACAGGAAAGGTCGGGTCACCGGCAAGTGTGGAGGTGGTGCTCGAGGGGGCGACCTCAGACGATTTGAAGGCGGTTGAAATGACAATATCAGACATGGTGGGCCTTGTAGGTGGGCAGGAAGGGGGAACCAGTCAGGTCTTCTTATCCCACCCTGTGCCTGAGTCCTGCACACCATCCTCAGCTGAAGGCAGTCAGAATGTCTTGACCGCCACAGGCTCAGAACATGTACAGGTGAGCATAGAGGGGTCAACGGAAACAGATTCTAACGTGATGTTGTACAGCTGCGGCAGCTGCAACGAGACCTTTGGAACCCAAACACACTTGGAAGAACATCAAACCTTGCATCTGCATAGTTTGGGGGTGGCTGATGGGGGTGAAGACACCAGGTGTGATGGCATAGACGCTCAGGGAGGTGGGGTTTCTTTAGTTGGGATGGCCCCTTTGTTGGCAGACTTTGAGGAGGTGGTGGAAACCACGACAGTGTCAGAGACGGGGCAGGGAACAGAACTGCTTGGATTGGGTGGTCTTGGGACTGGAGCCGGTCAGGTTCAATACGACTTGCTCCAGAGCTTCACCAGTTCTGTGGCCCAGATGCCCTCGGATGTCCCTACGTCCATAGTGGACACAACAGAGTGTGCCTACTGCAGTAAAAGCTTCAAGAACAGCAGTTCACTGAGCAGACATATTGCACAGGTGAGTGGTACTGATTGATATGGAGAACACTGCATGATCACTAAGGTCCTGTCTGGTTCAAGAGTCAGTGCGAGAATACTAAGATTAGAAAACTGCAAGAATAAAAATAGAATTATTATTATGATTGTCACAAGTGAAATATTCTCTGCATTCTTCTTCAACCAGGTGCACCCTCTGGCGCTGTCTGAGTCCAGATCTCAATTCAGCTGCTCTGTGTGTGACCGCTCCTTCCCCCTACTTTCATCCCTTCTTACCCACCAGCTTTCGCACACTGAGGAGCAGAGGCTGCTGGCCGAAGCAGAGGCTGAGATAGTCTGCCCTCCTTCACTGTCCCTCTCACTGCCCCTGTCTTCCTCATCCTCTTCCAAGAGAGAGGCAGAGGAGCCAGAGGCAGAGGGAGAAAGGGAAATCCATGTCAGCCTCATTGCTGTCACAGAAGAGGGAGAGAAGCAAGTTGTGAAACCAACCAACAGGACATCAGGGAAGGCTGGAAGGAGAGGAGGTGGGAGCAAAGGCTCTGCTGCAAATAATGGTGAGTTAAACGAGTTCTCAAAAGATGAGTGGATGCTTAAATGCTCTTAAATCTGGATCAGGGATTCAAGTAAATGCTGCCATGATGACCACTGTTTTATTTGCTACAAGTTTCACTTAGTTTTGGTTATTATGCCTTATATCAAGGCAAAATTCTTTATCGAAGAATCGAAGATGATTTTTTCTTGGACTGCAAGTAATTCCATGGGTAATATCATATCTGAGACTTCTGTCACCGTTTTTTTTTTTTTTTTTTGGTAATAGAGAGGCCATATCGGTGCTTGGAATGTGGGAAATCTTTTAAGGGTTCTTCAGGTCTGCGCTACCACATGAGAGACCATACGGGAGAGAGGCCGTACCGCTGCACAGAGTGTGGAAAAAGCTTTAAGAGATCTTCTCTACTGTCCATACATCAAAGGGTAAACACTGCAAAATCAATGTTTTAAATTAATTTTAAGTTGATATACTGTATATTTCCATTTGAGGGGGTAAAATGTTGCCGTTCCTCTTTGATCCTACAGATGGTGCACTCTAAACTATTTGCACAACATATGGAAGTATAACAGTGCCAATGTTCCTCAAAGCAAAATAGCATTTTGAATTACATGAACTGAACAAAAACCTGTTGCAATAAAAAATTTTACAATTTGATCTAAATGGGAAAAAATCTTTACAGCACTTGCAATACTTAAAATTATCTGCACTACAGATTTCAAATGAAAATTTCAAATTCTATGCAAAAATTCTGATCTTAATAAATGTTACCTTACTGTTCAGGAATGTATTCAATTGTTAAAAATCTTTATTTTTCAACCTCACAAATTCACGCTGCCGAAATTCAGGAAATTAAATTCAAAATTCTGGAGCGCCAATGTTATGCGCTAATGTTCCAGCTTTCCATGGATCTCTTCCTCAAAGCAAAACCAGCACGTTCTTTGATTCAAACATGATGGAGATAATTTTTCTTTCTTCTGTGCTTCGTAATGCAAATACAGTCATGTTCAGTAACAAGATGGGACACTGATGTCAACACAATCATGATGTTGACACTGTTAAATTTCTATTGCTTAAAAATGAAGGTAACAGTAACAACTTTGTAATAGTAAGCATATTACAGTGGTATTTAATAATGACCATCAAGCTACTAAGAATAATTTATTTCATGCAACACAATTGCTTTACAAAAATCAATATTTAGTAAGAGGTCCTTTATTCTTCAAAACCTGCTGGATCCAGCTCTACATACTATAGTGTCACTCGTTCAATCCATGCCTGCTTGATTGCTTCCTGAAATCATGTACAGAAATTTGCCACAGAAGTTAAAGAAATTAATTCCATTTAGCTACTGAATGTGACTGTATTTGCATTACCAAGCGCAGAGGGGAAGAAAACCATTGCTCTTGTATTTGAATGAAAGAGGGCACAGTTTTGCTTTGGTTATAGTGATTACGGCGGAGAGGCGTTTTAATGCATTTAACTTTTTTTTTTTTTGGCTGTTAAACTGGCAACCAAGGCAGATAATTAGATGTGCTGCATTCCGATTGGCAAGTGAAGTAGACTACATAGGGAGCAGAAAGCAGGAATCTTACTGTGATATCCCACCTAATCCCCCCCGAATGTTGTCAACCTGAATTTGATGACTTGAATTTTAATACTTTTGGCAGCCTGAATTAGTGAGATTGAAAAGTTACAAAGATGGTGTTTTTAACCCTTGAATTCATTTTCGAACAGCTTTTTTTGGGGGGGTTCAATATTTTTGCATAGAATTTTAAGTGCTTGAATTACATTTTTATTTGGCATATACAACCACAATAAACTGCAGTGGCAATAATTTCAAACAGTGTAAATGTTGTAAGGATTTTTTCAAACATTTTTATTGCAATAAGTTTTTGTTCAATTCATGTAATTCAACGTGCTATTTTACTTTTAGCAATTTTGTACTTGCATAATAGCAGCGTCCCGAATGGTAGGAGCAAATTAATTGCTAAGTTAATTAAAATTGTAATGAAATTTGAATCTCAACACAAGTGTAATCAGCACCTAGGTATAGTGATGATATCTTATCGGGTGGTCCATGGTGATTCCCATATCAATTAACAAAGTAGGTAATCGTGTTATGACCTGAGTATAGTAGGATTTCGGATTTCTTTGAGTTCTGTTCACACTTTGAATTTACAAATATTAATGTTAACATTTGTTAATCAAGTGTCATTATTTTGCTGACTTTCTGTGACAAGCCTTTTCTTCCACCTCGTTACTTATAACTATTGAAAATGTAAATATAAATACAGGCTTTCATCTTCTTATCTGTTGTGTGGGCAGGTTCACACAGGAGTGCGAGCCTTCCAATGTCCCTACTGCCCTTTGACCTTCAAGTGGAGTTCACATTACCAGTACCATTTGCGGCAGCACACTGGCGAGCGACCCTATGTGTGCCAAGAATGTGGCAAATCGTTCAAGAACACCAGCTGTCTGAGGCGGCACAGCCAGTTGCACTCAGGCCTGCGACCACATGCCTGCTCTGTGTGTGGCAAGGCATTTTCCCAAACCTCCAACCTAAAGCAGCATGAGCGCACACACTCGGGTGAAAGGCCTTTCCAATGTGCACAATGCCACAAGAGTTTCACGCACTCCTCTAATCTTCAGCTTCACCTACGCACACACTCCTCACGCAAAGACTACAAGTGTCAGCGTTGTGGCAAAGAGT
Organism: Clarias magur; assembly: GCA_013621035.1. NCBI lineage: Eukaryota > Metazoa > Chordata > Actinopteri > Siluriformes > Clariidae > Clarias > Clarias magur. The sequence continues at coordinate 717,990 of QNUK01000056.1, forward strand.
TTGTCATGCACTCTTACCTGCAACGCCACCTGCGAACGCATAGCAGCAATGGAGGGGCCGCGTGCACTAAGGAAGCGGGGAAAACAGCTAAGAATGGCAGCGGGACCTCAGACATGTCAACTACTAGTCTAAACATGAATGCAGCAGGAGGGCTCAGTTCTCTGTTTTCTAATGAAGGGAATTCCACACTTATTCTCTCACCATCAAATTTGGACATTCCTCCAAACACATCACAAAATTATTTCATGATACAGACACCCACAGGACTACAGCTGATCCCGCTGTCCAATCCAACACCCACACGGCCTCCCCCTCCTCCTCCACCGCCACCACCTCCTCCTCCACCACCACAACTGCCATCCCAGAACTTCCTGCTTCTTCAGTGCCAGTCCACCAATGGGAGCCAGCCAAGTCTCATTCTAGTTCCCACAGCATCCAATGGGAATCCTCTTCCTGCTCCCTCAACACCACAGGCCCTCCCCTTGGTGCAAACAGTATCATCAGTGCCACAGATAGCCACTTTAGCTCCAGCCCAAACCCAGTTATCACAGTTTCAGCCACTCCAGACCCAGCAGAGGTTTATTTTTACCAACAACAGTGCTCCTGTCATCACTGCCCCGCCCCAAAATACAACAGCTAGACCAATTTTAGGAACCCTAAGCCACAACAGGAGCCCTAGAACCAGACGTGGGCGCAAAACTAAAACTCAGAAATCAGGGTCCTTGGTGCAGACACTATCTGTCCCAGCAGGTCAAGGTTTAGTTCCTTCCACTATTTCAACATCCACAACTGGTACTTCTATTGCATTGTCAACAACCTTGTCCCAGCCATCTAACATTCAAACATCTGTACCACCACTGAACTCAGACCCTGTGTCTGACATACCTTCTACTTCTGCTACAGTCACTGTATCAGCAGTGACCCCTGCTACTCCTCCAACGGATAGCCACTGTATTTTGACAGGCGACCTTAAAAATGCATCTGCTGCAGAGGAAGTGGAGAAACTGACTGATCCACTACCAGAAGAGCACTTTGTTCTGTGTTTTGAGAAGGAAAATAAGGAGAGGACACAAGGAGCTGAGATGGAGGTGAAGGTACAGATGGATGAAGGGGTGGAGGGAGAAAGGTCATATGTGTTGCATTTTGAAGGAGAAAGTGAACAAGGGGAAATAGGAAGTGAAGACAGAGGGGAGAAATCGTACGTCCTTCGATTTCAGTCAGAGGAAGAGATGGAGGGAGATGGAGATAAGGATAAGACTGGCTTGGTTTCTCTTAACTTGCTGCAAGATTGGAGTGCAGCAAGGGAAAGTGAAAGAATGGAAGGGTTTGAAGAAGGTGTTGGGGTGGAAGAGAAAGCATTTGTTCTTCATTTCCAAACAGATGCACCAAGCGATGATGACATCCCACCAAATGCTGACTTTCCTGATGGCCCTAGTGAAGATTTGGGTCTTTCTCGTCATCCTGCCCAAGCCTTAATGCCTCTTGGAGGACAGGAGGTTGTGTTCGAATTAGGCAGTGAGGCCAAAATAGATGCAGGCGCAGGCAGTGGAGAAAGTGTTCAAATGATTGCAGTAATAGAAGGTGGGGGCAGCAGTTCAGAGACCGGGGGCAGTTTTACCAGTTCTGGTGGAGTCACCGGGACAGGAGCAGGGCAAATGGGAAGCATATTTCAGTTAGAAGGAGGGGAAGGTATTGTTATTATCGAGGTTAGTACCAGCAGTTTGACAGAGAGAACAGAAGGAGTTTCCGTAGGATTAAGGAGCATGGACAAAGAAGGCACTGCATCACCAGAAGTGGCATCTGAGGAGCAGAAGATGCTGGAAACTGAGAGCAGACTATCAGCCAGCGTGAATGGGACCTAGGATGTAAGCGCTGAAGGAATCTCCAAATGAAGCCTGTGAACTGCTCTAAGACACAACCCACACGCACGTGGTCCTACTAACCAATGCACACTACTAACTACCAGCAACCTGAGTCTTTGACGAGACACCCATTTTTAACGATGCCTTTTATGATCCAGGTGATTTAACCTAAAGCAGTCATTCAGGTCTGTGACTTTCAGCTAACAAGAAAATGAAATGAAATGAAATGGAATGCTTTACAGCAAGAATCGACTGGCAAGTGTGTGGTAAAATAGTTTTTGGTGCAATGGTTAATGGTTTTTTATGTTGTCCTCTTCCTTGAGTATGAAGTGTTTTAGGCATTGCATTACCTAGAATAAGGTGAGACTTCCTCACCCGCCCATAGAGGGAGTCGTTTCATACACCACACACACAACAGTTTTTTTTTTGTTTGTTTGTTTGTTTTTTTAACAATACACATGAATTCAAGAGGATTTCCTGAAGAATGTTGGACAACTGTAAACTAATATGCTGTCATGTTGACAGCCAAAGTGTAACATGAACAAGAACTGTGAATATGTCTATAGTCTGTTTAGTTTCACTATAATTGTTAATATTAGTAAATTATCATGCTCAACAAACTCTGTCAGTCATTTTTTTAAAGTTAATTTTGCACTTTGGACATAAAAATAATGTCAAATAAATAAATAAAAAATAAGAAAAAACAATACCGATGACACTATTCTCACATACTATCCTATTTATTTATGTAATTGTTTGTAGTTGTGTAAGAGGTACAGTATATGGGGTAAATGCTAGTTGTAGATGATAGAAATGTTGGGAAAATTTGATTTGGTTATGAATCTCGATTCTTTCGTGAGATGATTCACATATCTCCACACTGACTTCAAAAGTCGATCGGCCAGTAAAAAGAATTGCCTGGTTTTTAGTTTGATTGACCATTACTGGTTATTGGATGATCAGCCTCAGATATAAATGATACTGTACTTTAGAGCTTTAGAGCTTCCATTTTTAATTAAAAAGTATGCACGTTAAGAGCTTCGATATATCTTTTTCTTCAAATTTATATTGTGAAACGCATTTTCCCATAGGAAATAATGTGAAAGCATATAAGCCCTTCCAGCCACCCCAAAATATTTCCAAGATTGCAAATTTTATTACATTATCATATTTTTGCATATAAAAATATCAAAACATTCAGAAAAAGCATGTAAATTAAGTAAAACATGAAATGAATAGACATTAAACCTCACTTAACCTTAATTTATGATTCCTCTTGGCACCAGCTGCTTTAAAAACGAAACTGAAAGTGTCTCCATTTTCATTATGCTACCGTCCTTGCTAACATTCTTGGGGTCCATGGTGCAATGTCTTCACTAAATATTGCACAAAATGCAGACGAAAACAATGGACAAATGTGCCACTTGGGCTTGTTGCTGAAAATGCTTCATAATTTCTTAATGATTTCTTCCAGAATTTCATTTCTTAAAGCGAACATTCTTAATACTACGAAATACTTCATTCTTCGTATACCAACGTGGTCTCAAACCCACGCATTACATACGCTTTACACCGGTCTCACAATACTGCGCGCGCAGGTGAAAATCGCGTGCGTTAGAAGCCCACGTGCTCGCAGTCACTCAACGCGCGCGCTCAATAATAATTAATAATTATCAGCAGTTACGGCGGATCACAGAGATACTCTTGTATTTTTTTTTAAATGTTATAAGGAACTGGTTACATTTAATTACTTTAAAGGTTTAAAATAGTAACAAAACGGGGGGGGGGGTCATATCGAATCGGGATATTAATAAAATTGTGATGCATATACAATATACAATTTGAGAATACCGTAACGGGAGGTGAGTGCTGATCCCTAGCCCTAGTAGATGACCTCTAGGATTGTGAAAGGTCACGCTGCTGATTCGGTATGATGCGCGTGCTGCGTTTACGCTGCTTTGGGATTCACGAAAGCAGATACGCCGAAAGTGCGCTGAGCGAATAGCGGTACCACCGTCGCTTTTCGGCGCAGTTATAGCCTGTAAAAACTATGCAGCCTTGGGAATTGTATGAAAATTGATTTCTGAGGTAAGTTTGTAAGTCACTGTGACTGGTCCATGGCACAATGTCGGTTTAAACTGGAGCTTTTTCCTAAAAAAAAAAAAAAAAAAACCATTGGTACGAGGAACAGCGCTAGGCACAGACTCCTACTCACACCACGCCGCAAGCTCTAATGCGCACAGGAGCTTATTATTATTATTATTATTATTATTAAAGCGTCTTCATGCCGGATAACAAAATAGACTGAAAATATAAGTGCATGACTGTTTTTTTTGTGTGTGTGCATGCATTATTGTTATTCAAGTAAGACGGGTTTAAAAGCATTGATATCCTGTTGTCTTAGCGCCTAGTTCAATCCTCGGGTCTATATTTGGTACCGCACGATGACCGCGTTGGCCTAACGCGGTCTGCTCCGTAAACACATACAGTAGAACCAGGGACAGTGCGCGATTTACTGGTTATAATGATCCACACAAATGTTTATTCTCGTTTGATGCGAAACATATTGTGACACAATGCACATCCACCACATATATGCGAAAATATATGTAACAGAAATATAAAGCGCATCTGTAAACCTCTAGTAGACTTTCAGTCAGTGATCCTGTTTCTCTGTTTATTCAGGACCCGGCTTTAAATCACCGTAAAGATTGAATAAGATGGCGCACTTAGACCTGGGAGATGTAGCGCTTCGGCGGATGAAAGAGGAGGATATTGAGGCTGTAAAAGCTCTCATCAAGGTATTTTTTATATTCTAATGAAGATACACTATACGGACAAACGTATTTGGCCAAACCTGCAATGACATTGTATCTAAATACATATACTCCATACAATATGGAGCTCGTCCCCCCTTTTGCGGCTATAACAGCTTCTACTCTTCTTGGATGGCTGCCCACCAGGCATGAGAAAGCCTGGCTCACAATCTCCGTTCCAGTTCATCCGAGAGGTGCTCGATGGCGTTGGTCAAACCAGTCAAGTTCTTCCACACTGAACTCATCAATCCGTGACTTTATAGTCTTTGCTTTGTGCACTGTTGGGATAGAAAAAGGCCTTCCCCAAACTGTTGCCACGAAGTTGGATGCATAGTATTGTCCATGATGTCTTGGTATACTGAAACATTAATATTGCCCTTCACAGGGGATACGGGGCCTGATTGAAACACTTGAAGACAATAATTAACAGGTTTGGGCAAATACTTTTGTCCATATAGTGCTTATTTATTTCATTCCCCTGTCTTCGGCTTGTATTTGCAAAGAAATAATTCTGTGATCTTCATTTATCATGCAAAATATCTGCTTCATTCACTCTTTGCTCTTTCTGTCTGTACAGCAAGGATGTGAAGGGATGGAGAACCGGCTTATCCTGCACCTCATTACTAGACCATTAGCAGTCCTTCTGCTCGCCACAGTCTCTTCTGTGCTCCGCTTTATAGTGCACTCCTTTATGCTAGCCTTGTTTATCCCTGTTTTCCTTCTCATCATATACCTCAAGCTCACCATCCCGCGGTCCATGGGCATTCTGGGCTCCAGCAGGCCCTACTGGGACTACCTGGGCAGCAGCTACCATGCTAGGTCCCAACCAGACATACTAAACCCACATGCTGCCAAAGCCAAGATTATGACTGACCAAGAGAAAGCCAAACGTCGCAAAAAAGCTAAAGAGAAGTTTAAAAGCAAAGAGGTGGAAAAAGGAAAGGCTGAAGAAAGAGAGATAGTGGATGAAGATGATCTAAAGGAGCGGGCCCGTATTGCAGGGGAAGTGTGGGTCGCAGACAGGGATGGTGAAGTGCTTGGATGCGTCGCACGAGATGGTTGGAGCCGCCATGGTGTGTACCGCATCTGTAGGCTGGTAGTGCAGAGCTGGTACCGTAGAGAAGGGCTCGGCAGGCTGCTAGTCCAGAGCATGGAGTCCAGTGCCAAGCAGTGTGGAGTGCACAGGGTCTATGCTCATGTGCCCTTCCCTTCCAAACTAGGAGAGGCGTTCTTCAGAAAACTGGGCTACCGGCTCCAGGGAGAGACTTCTGGGGTGGAAGGTGAAGAAGAGGAGGAGGATTATGAGGAGCCAGGAAAAGGCTGGTTGGGCTTTCCAGTGACAAAGGTGTTTGTTAAAGATTTATAGCAGGCATAAATCTTTTTCGAACTACATTTTGAAATAGTTATGTAATTTGTGGCATTACAGATTACTGAAATTTAGTAAAATCACTACAATGAGTAACATTCTTTCTTTAATTTCTTAATTTAAAATGTCTATCCTTATTCTTTATTTGTGGTGTGGCATTTTGTCTTTGCTTATTTATTTCATTTTATTCATGTTGCTGAATTGTAACAGAATAGTACTGTACTGAACTGCCATGTTTTTTTTTCATCTGTGAAAAAAAGATCTAAATAAATTTCCTCTGAGACTGGTTTTACTCACAGTCTGCTTTTAATGATGTACAGTAGCGTTACTAGTCACAAAATGTTTTTTTTTTTTATCTGAATGCATGGGTTCAAACCGAACTGTGAAGTGTCTCAATATCAAAATGACTTGGATGTAGGCTTTTCAAGACGTAAAGCTTTCTCTTTCACGCTTGAAAGGTATAGATATGTGCAGACTGTGGTTCTGCTGTGGTAAACTGAGTAACAGCGATAGACCTACTACAGATGTCAACATCGATAAACAAACGCTTGAAGAAAAAAAGAACAAAGCATTCTGTATGTTCAACTATGTATGTTGCAAGTCTTTGTGCTTGCCATTAAACAGCAGTGAGCAAGCATGTATGTTTCTGAAGTTGATGCATGTGGTTATCTCTCTACCTTAACCACACTCTGTGAAATATATGTCTTACCTACTACCTCATTCACCACCGGATGTTTGTACAGTTATGTGTATGTGGTGAGAAAGTGCACCTGGCACTGCACTAAACATCAGTGTCATGATTTGAAAATTTGTCTTTATAGGCTAATTTTCAGACAGAATTGAGTCAATTGTTAATAATTTAATTGTGAGTGGTAACAGCCAGAATGATGTCTGCATGATAGGGCAGAAATATCCATTTAATGACCATGTCACTCTGAAAAATCACATAAATTAGTTAAAAATCTGCAGATGCTTTGAATACTTATTGCCATTTGCAAACGCATATAGCCGACAGTAGTGAACAGCAATGGACTTTTTTTTGCTTCCCGCAAGACTTGGTTTACTGTAATCAGAAATACCTGTAGGTTTTAGTTATGCACGACACAGATTACAGACTTGAGTAAGAAGAATCTTAGTTGAGTAATAATTTCTTACTCATTCCAAGGTTGGATAATCTTCTAAACAGGTCACAGCATAAAGCTAGGTAATCAACACGTTCACAGTTAGTAAGGTTACCACTTCAGTATCTCCTTTCGCATGAATTGGCACCATGCCTTGTTTGTTGTGGGCTTTGTTGTTCTGCTGCGCCGGAGCCCGCATTAGTAAACACCTGCAAGTGTGTCCCCTAACCAAAGTATACCTATTATTGTCTTCAGGAAACAGATGCACGTTCACAGCTCTGGAAAAGTGTGTTTGGAGCTGTGGTTGAGTTTGTCTGCACGATAGGTCTTCGGGGGTGTGTCTGTATGTGTGTGTATGTGTGTGTGTGTGTGTGTGTGTGTGTGTGGGCGGGTGGGTTTCGGAAAGAATGACTCTGCACTTCCTGCCCTAATTCGTTCATACGTGCTCTGCCAATTGATGCATTGAAGCCGCTCTTGCCCATGGTGTGTGTGTGTGAATGTGTGTAAACAGACTGTGTTAGTGTGAGGATAAAATGAAGAAAGAGGTGAGATTCGGCTGATCAGTAATATTCGTTATTTCTGTCAGTTACAAATTTTTATATAACAGGATTGTTTTTCTTTATGCATAGCGACTGTCCCTTGTTGTTGTTGTTGTTGTTATTATTATTATTATTATTATTATTATTAAGAGCAATTATATGAAAACATTTCAACTTGCATTGTGTGTGGCACAATGTTTCTCTTTTGCCACTGTTCTCTGTTACACAAATGAACACAACAACCAGCAATCCAGCTGGACCTCAAAGATTTGAGGCTGAATCGTGGGAGCAGACAGATGTAAAAAATCAGACATACACTTTTCATTCGTCTACCTCACACACACAAACAAATAAAGATCAAGAGATCAGAGGGAGCTCTTTGGGAAACGGTGATTTCCCTGGCCACAGAGTGCATTAAAGGCTAAGTTAGAGTGAGACCCAGATGTGATGCCAACTGTACTGAAACTAGGAGAGAGTTTCGAAAACAATTGCACACAGTCAAAATGAACAGGATACATAATAGCAGTGATACGGTGGCTTATGCATTCCATCGAGCACTTGTGACGTCATGTGGTCAGGCTGAATTTCGAGGCTCTTCTTTGTGGTGAAGAGGTCTCAAGTGAGTGAGTGAATGTGTGTTTTGAAGAAAGAATGTAATCTAGCTCTTTGGAAACACTTTGTCTGGAAGGTAATCTAGCTGTCTACTGGATTTACTTCACAGGATGTCCATGGGAAAAAAATAAAGGGAAAGACCCAGGTAAAAAAAAAAAAAGACAACAGCGAGGGAAAAAAAAACAGAATGCTGAAGAAGGTATAATGGGAATGATTAAAGGCCATGTGGGAAAAGTGAATTGGAGCCTTCCTTGGTTGGGTGCAAGGGTTCTGGAAATTTCCAGCTTTCCATGGTTACGCCACAGGCTGCGTTTTGTGACGCACATCTGAGAGTAAAAAAAGGTTACAAGTCACGTCAAACACTTAAGAGACTAATGTGTGGTCAAGAGCTATTGTGTAAAAATATCCTATTCTTTGCCATGTAATATTTATATAAATAAATAAATTCTGTCCATCATTAGGAAAAAGGAAGTAGTATTGTGTATGTTTATTTAAAAAATATTTAACTGTAGTACTTTCTATTTAAAAAAAAAAAAAAAAAACATTATACATACACAACCCAGCCAAAAAAAGTCACGCACGTCATTTTGTTGAATTACAGTACGGTTTGCTTTGATCATGGCACACATTCACCATGGCATCACACAGATAAGCTTTTCCAATGTCACCATTTATTTCCATTCACAGCCGCATTCATTTCTCTCCAAGAACTTTTATTGATGAAGGGAGAGTAAGACTGCTGTGTAGAGCCTTCTAGCACAGATTCTTAATGGGGTTAAGATCGGAACTCTGGGGTGGCCAATCACTATGAGAAAATGATGTCCCATGCTTCCTAACACACTCTTTTATCATTTGAATTCTGGCATTGTCATCTTGGAACATGCCTGTGCCATCAGCGAAGAATAAAAATCCATGATGGAAAAACCTGGTGATTCAGGAGGTAGTCCTGACCTCATTGTTTGGGCACATAACCTACTAACTCTAGAACTGACTAACAGAAGTCACCCCAAAATCATAACACTGCCCCCACTGGCTTGCACAGTAGGCACTAGGCGTCACGGGTGCATCACTTCCATTCTTTATGCTTATCCTTTTTTCAAAGTAGTGTTTTTCTTAAGGCTACAAGGCTACACGACTCCCATTGCATTGTGTGCAGGGAAATGCTCTTACTTTTACTATTAAACATAGCCGTGAGTTGTTAGTTTCAGTTGTTAGTTTCTCCTTAGTTGTTTTCTTTACATGACCATGCGATACTCTATGTCTTCGGACATGGTTGCTTAAGAAATAAGAAGCCACTCACTGCATCAGCCCACAGCCATCAGTAAGGGCTAAATAACTTCTTGCCAAGTTGAAACTGCAGTTAAATTGCAAAATTACTGACTGCAGGAAATATCCAATGGAAGACTCTTACCTATTTGCTGCGTTAAATACAGGTATTGATTTATTTTATTTTATTTATTTATTTTTGGTTGCGCAATGTATTTTAAAAAGCACATCGTGCAGATGCTTAACCCCAGCACATCATACAGATACTCAAGTGGATTGAGATCTGAAAACATTTTAATACCTTAAACTCTTTGTCGTGTTCCTCCAACCATTTACAGTGTTGCAGGATGCGTTAAAGAGACACTGCTATCAGGCAACACCGTTTCCATGAAGGGGTGTACCTGGTTTGCAGCAATTTTTAGGTAGGTGGTGATAGTGTAACATCCAAATGAATGCCAGGACCCAAGGGTTCCCAGCAGAACATTGCCCAAGCCAGCTTGCCTTCTTACCATAGTGCATCCTGGTACCATCTCTTCTCCAGGTACATGAAGTGACACACACACTTGCCAGTGCACATAATGTAAAAGAATTCTTCATTCATTCTTCCATTGCTCAATGGTCCAGTTATCAGCTTTCAGTGATAGAAAAGGGTCAGAATGGGCACCCTGAACGGTCTGCAAGCTACACAGCCACATACTGTACACAGAAAACTGTTGTGCAGTGTTTGTTCAGACACCTTTTTTTGTTTGTTTTTTTTGTTTTAGTTTTTCCTCCCTAATTGTTTCATATTCCTCCCCGTCTACTACTATCTAGGCTACTACTACTACTCAATCGGGAGGGCAGAAGACTATCACTTGTTTCCTACAAACCACGCAAGCTGACCGCATCTTTTCGAACTGCTCGCTCATGCACCGTTGTGGGCGGCGTAACACACTCGGGGGACAGCGCTATCCACTCCTTCTGCTTGCGTGGGCCCACAGGCGCCCCTGATTGGCTGTAGAGCCGTAATTAACGTGGGAGCACTAAATACATCTCATCCCTCTCAGCCAATCAGCTCTCACTAGGTCTCCGGCTGTGAGAGGTTACAGCATCACCCGGTAATCAAACTCACAATCTCCGGATGCGCCACTTGGCCAGGTCAGACACCTTTCTATCATAACCAGAATTAACTTTTTAAAGAATTTGTCCTACAGTAGCTCTTTTGTGGAAACAAACAAGTCCCCATAGGCATAATTGAGGCATCCATGATCCTGTCACCAGATTCACCAGTTGTCCGGCACTGGATCACTTTTTGGAGACACTCCATGGTTTTGGCTCTTATCAATGTAGGTAGTGCCACTATAGCAAGATTATCAATGTTATTCATATCACTTCTCTATGATTTTAATTGTATGACTGATCTGTGATCAGAAAAATATATAAATCCATTTGTTCATCCACCTGAATAACAGACCATTACGTGATTGTTAATTCATCCAGGTATTGCCCAATGTTGTTGCATAATGCGGTAATGCTCTACAGGTCCCTTTAAATAACAGCTGTTATTAACACAACTCTCTAGCATTGTCAGTTAGAATTAACTTCAGCCCTCCTAACTAGAGTTTGAAAACTGTTATCACCCAATCGGGGACCACCTTTCAGTCAACTGTATCAATATGTCACACATCTTTTATACCTCCTTCTTCCTCTACTTCACTTTCAAAACTCTCACTCATTTTTGCATGACTCAACCACTGAGTTGGTTTCATCTTTCGGAATGATGAGCAAGCTGGACAGGTGAGTAAAAAAAAAAAAAAAAAAAAAATCCCTTAATACTGTGAAAGCTAGTGTAAATGTTGCAGCTGTGCATGCCATAAAACCTGATTCTGATGGAGAGTTCAGGAATTTTTTTTTTGTTTATGTAAAAAGTAGCATTTAAAATGTAATATTTTATGAATGGAAATATATCCAATGATGAATGCCAATGCATTTTTTAACATTTTTTTTAAATATTACAGTAAGAGAAGATGAAACTGAGAGTGCTAGATGTGTGCGCATGTGCATGTGTGTGTGTGTAGTTTTGCACAGCACAATCTCTATATCTCCGTATAGCTGTTGTTGTTGTGTTGTAGCATTTCCTACATGCATGAGTGCCTGAGACATTTAAATTTAAAAAGCCAAACCTTCAGACGCAGAAAGCCTCTTACTTTTCACTTAACAAATTATTAAACTATTAACTATTTATTATTATTATTATTATTATTATTATTATTATTATTGTTGTTGTTGCTGTTGTTGCTGTTAATTGTGCCATATAATGTATCATAATTATAATATAATATTATATATAATATGTATGATTCTTGTTATAAATCAATTATATATGTAAAGTTACAATAATAAAAAAAATTAAAAACTGAAAATATTTCAAATGATAAAATTAAACAAATATTTAAAAACATTTTTAAAAATTTAATTACGTAAAAAAATATTGTAAATGTTTTTTCAAATTAAGATTATCTTCCAACTTTTTACAACATATAAACATGATATATTTTATCACCACTAATGACTATTAATAGGTACAATATGTGAACCATTATTCTTTGCTGCAGAGTGTTGCTGACTCAGAGGAAGTTTATTTACCACTATAAGAACGTACGCTGGGCACGTGGGAGGAACGAGACCTACCTCTGTTTTGTGGTCAAGAAACGCAACAGTCCCGACTCGCTCTCCCTTGATTTTGGGCACCTGCGCAATCGCTCCGGCTGTCACGTGGAGGTAAGATGTGGAATATGCAACTGTATGAAGAAAAATAGATTGCCAGGAGAAAGTCAAATGCAATGCTATTAACGTGTAATTTGTTAGTTTAAAACCCTTACATAACTGCACTCACACCTGGGCATAGTACATACAGTACGTCTGCCATCAAACCAGCTGCCATGTAACATTCTGTTTGTGCTGCTTATAACAATGATGAGATGAAATAGATATTAATAACAGTAAATAATTCATCGAATCCTTTTTCCTCCCCTCAGCTTCTCTTCCTGAGCTACCTTGGGGTACTGTGTCCAGGTTTCTTAGGATCTGGTGTGGATGGTATCAGAGTGGCCTATGCGATCACCTGGTTCTGTTCCTGGTCACCCTGTTCAAACTGTGCCCAACGCCTTTCTCGCTTTATGTCTCAGTTTCCCAACCTGAGGTTACGCATCTTTGTCTCTCGCCTCTACTTCTGCGACCGAGAGGACAGTCGAGAGCGAGAGGGACTCCGCTGCTTGCAAAGGGCGGGTGTAAAAGTGACTATCATGACCTACAAAGGTAAAATATATATATATATTCTCCCATTAGCTTTCCTGTGAATGCATAAGCTGAACTGAATCACATTAGGTGGTGTCAAGGTTGGAGAGATGACTACATTCATGAAACAGTGTCCAAAAAGTGTGCAATATCATGAATAAAGCTATAAGATGAACATTAACTCCAACCAGAACAGGAAGCTGTCCATAGTGAAGGCCACGTGAGGGTCCCAGGAGGGTTGTGTAGTCCTTCCACTCATTCATAATCAAACCTAGTGAAATACATATATTTGTTCAGCGATGGACAAAATGAAGGCCTGTAGTTCGCAGATTATGAGATGAATTAATATTTACACCACATTAGAAAATGGTTTAGTTTGCAGAATGTATTCATGTAGAATTGAGACTGGAACCTTTATGGCTAATTACCCAGTTTATTATATCCATGCGAAAGGCCTGGGTTCGTTTCCCAGCCAATGACCAAACCCCAGCCACTGGATGCAGTTTGGGCATTGGTCCTAAGCCCGGATAAAATGGGAGAGTTGCATCAGGAAGGGCATTTTTTCAGCTTGGGTGTGTGTGTGGGTGTTTGCGTGTGTTTCTTGGGGACCTTTTCTAAATGTTAAGTCCCGGGCCTGGGCAACACACGCAAAGGGCAAAACTCTAATCCTATCCCCCAACTTTACTGTTAAGAAATTTCAGCAGAAATCTCTAATCAGGAGATTGTAAGTTTGTGCCATATTCTCTTTCTCCACAGATTATTTCTACTGTTGGCAAACCTTTGTGGCTCGTAATGAGAGGGCTTTTAAGGCTTGGGACGGCCTTCACCAGAACTCTATCAGACTTTCCCGGAAACTACAGCGAATCCTGCAGGTACTAACAAAAAAACAACAACAACAACGAAATCTACCTTTAACCTTGAGAGTTTGTCTTTGTCTTAACCATGTCTTTGTCTTTCCAGCCTAGTGAGTGTGAGGACCTGAGGGACGGCTTCGCTTTGCTGGGTCTTTAATGACATGACAAGAGTTTACATGACAATGAATTATGGTGCTGTGAAAAGATATTTCCTGAGACTTGAATCACTGAAACATTAATTTTTTTTTATTATTTTTTTTATATCGAAATAGCATTATTGTTTTTTGTTTTTTTTTTAGTTTGGGGGTGCTATGTTTGTGCTACTTTTGAAAAAGAAATACTACAATAAAGAAAGAGGTTTCGTATGTCGCGCCTATGTGTACGTTATTTCATTCGTTCATAGGAAACTTACTACTAATTGTTAGGGGGAATATACACTGTATGAACAAAAGTATTTGGCCAAATCTGCAACGACATTGTTCGCGACAACAGCTTTCGGTCTTCTTGGAGTGTTTCTGTGGGAAATATATATCTTTTAACTTCATCAAAACGGTGCCGTTGAGGTGAGGAGAAACGAGGTGCGCGGATACACGGTGTATTACGGCGTTAACGGTTCCGTTAACCCCAGTGAGACCAGGGCTGCAGCAAACTAGCGGTTGAATTAAAATCCAAGATGGCGGCCGAGGGGGAATACGAGTCGGTTCTGTGTGTCAAACCTGACGTCAATGTGTACCGAATTCCGCCGCGAGCGTCGAACCGGGCCGTCAGGTAAAAAAAAAAAAAAATACCGTGAACCGTGACCTTCATCCTTTATCATTACCGGCATGTCTCGCTCTCTCACTCACACACACACAGACACACACCCTGTTACATCACATACAGTCGCATCAGGATTCAGTCGCATCTCCTTCAGCGTCATTAAGCCCTGTTTGTTTAAAACCTGCATCTTCTTGCGCGCGCGTCGTGTTTACACTCATCATGTTTATTGATGCTGCACAAGATTTAGGCCTGTAAACCATTACGTAATGTAAACACGCCAGCAATAGGGATTGCGAGTGTGTAGTAATAATAATAATAATAAATATAATAATTGAGCCTCTTCAGTATGCTCAGAGACTGTTAGTCTGGGCTTCACACGAACATGTCATAAAGCCTGATTATGTACGAGTGGAGAGTGTGTTAACATAACACACACTCATCATCACTCTCGCTCCAGCGAAGTCGTGACGAGTTCAAGTTTTATTGGAGTGCGTAATCACCGAGCAGTGTCCTGCTAATATATCTGCGTCCATGCGTGTGTTCGTTTGAAAGGAGACGTGAAGGATAAGAAAGATTGAGACATCGTGTTTACGTTTTCACTTAACATGCTGACGTCAGCGGTTTCCTGACAATGACTGGACGACGCTGTTTGTTTAATCCCGTTCCTGGATGCTGATTGGCTCATCGGCGGCCGCGTGGGAGAACCGAGGAGATCTCGAGCACGTTTCATTGCTGAGTAATAAACGATTATTGGACAACTCATCAACAAGGGCATCAGAACGTGACATGCCTCATTTGGCGATCTGATAAACCAGACGGGAAAAATGACCCATCAAAAACTAAACATGTTTTATTTGGAATATTTCCTCATTTAAGTGATGACTACTGCAGCACGCGCTCATTTTGAGATCACAGTTCATCCCAGGAATATGTGAGAGTTTCAACATAATGGAAAATATTGACACTTTTATGGATCCTACAAAGGCCCAATGGGACAGGGATTGAATAACCCATTTTCTTTCTCAATCACCCTATTAGACTTCTTCCAAAATAAGGCTATAGAGATTTAAAATTACTGAAACTGATTAAGAACCATTGCATCTTAACACACATTATCAAAAACTAGGAGGATAATGCTGATGAACTCTCAACTTTGTTATAAAAAAAAAAAAAAAAAAGCAGTCAAGGAGGCATGGTGGCGTAGTGTTTTGCACTGTGGTCTCGCACCTCCAGGGCAGATGGTTCACTTCCCGCCGCGGGTCTGTGTGCACAACATGCTTGGTGCATTTCCTCCTGGTAGTCCAGTTTCCTACCACAGTCCAACGACATGCAGATTAGGCTAATTGGTGTTCTCAAATTGCCTGTAGTGTGTGTTTGTGTGTGTGTGCGTGTGCCTTGCGATGGATTGCCATCTGCCCAGGGTGTAACGTGCCTTGTGCCCTAAGTCTCCTGGCATAGGGTCCAAGCCCCTGCAACCCTGTACATTTACATTTACAATTAGGCATTTGGCAGACACTCTTATCCAAAGCTACTTACAAAAGTTTCGGCCATTGGATAGATCCGTACCACTGGGTTACTAAGATACTATGTACCATCAGCAAACCCCATTGGTAAGGTTTTTATTTATTTATTTATTTATTTATTTATTATTTTTACCCTGTCCACATGATAAGCAATATCGAGGGTGAATGAATGTAATCGGGGGAAAAATTATGAATGGAGATCACTTAAACACTTGGTGAAGTTGGTCAAGACAAAGATCAACAGTAAAAACCATAGCTATGTTTAAGAGTAAAAGTAAGAGCATGTTCACATATGCTCACAGTGTGATGAGAACTCATAGGATTGGGACTAAACAGCTGTGTGGCCATAAGAAAACCACTTGTTGGTAAGACTAATGAGGAAAAACATCACTTGATGTTTTAAAAAGGCTTCATAATGTTTTGACTTTGGAGCAATGGAAAAAAGTGAATTGATCTGATGAGTTCAGATTGACCCTATACTAAGATGGTGTGTTTGTCAGTGTAAAAAGGGAAGCGCATGAAGCGATGTACCCATCATGCATAGTGGCCACTGTACAAGCCTCTGAAGATATAATCTGGGTTGCTTCAGTTGTCCAGGTCTAGGCTCAGCAACATTATGTGGCAGTAAAATGAAGCTGATGACCTGAAAGTGTTGAATGACCAGGTTATCACTTCAGTGGTGTTTTTCCTTCCCTGATGGAACAGATGTATTCCAGGACTCAAATGGTGAAAGAGTAGTTCTGGGAGTATGAAGAATGACTTTCACACATGAGCTGGCCACCACATTGTGTGTTGTAATCAAAGCTGAAGGTGATTAAATGAAATCTGAGTATGCAACTTATTTGTGTGCAGTATATTGTAGTCCAAGCTCAATGTATTACTTGATAAATCACTTAATCCTCGTCTAACAGTGACGGTTGTTGCAGTCCATTGATCCAGATAATCTCTCACCCACCTGGTCAAGTGTCGGATATTTACGAGATCTCACAAAAGTTGGTGCTAATTTTGCAAAAGAACTAGTTTTTTTTTTCTATGTAATGTCCCTTAAAGTGCTCCATAGGATTCACCTATTATCATATCTAGTTGCAGCTTTTAGTTTACATACTCATCATGTAAAAGACATTGCAGAACTTTAATCAACTCTGAGTTAGTAATCCAAGTGGATGCATGTTATATTTTTTACCCTGTATGTATAGGTTGATTTCAGAAAACCCCAATTAAATTGAACTCCAAATTCTTGGGGGTGTCTTCTATTAAAGATGTATGTTGTATAATCATTCTTACCCAGAAAGACAGTTTTAAAGAATGATGAGTGTACAAAACTGTACATACTCGCAGTAGATTTATAAAGTACATATTCAAGTGCACTTTGTAGTTATACAATTAGAAAGGAAGGGGAAAAAAGCTAAACGAATTCATTCTGTCACGAGACAACAATTCCAACTGTCACTAGTTGATTCTTGTCTTGTATTACATGTGGCAAAAAATATTTTATTTCTGTGGAACACCCACAAAACAAGCTGTTAAGCTATCAGAACTATAAAGTTAATAAGACAAAAAGAACTGAAAACTGAAAACTCCATATCAATAATTTCAGTGATGTGTCATGATTCTTTGGTATGGCCATTCATATATCACTGTGTAAATACATTACATCTATTTTTTCATTTAAGGATGGTAAAATGATGCCATTCGGCTATAATCTTACACGAGGTGCGCTCTAAACTATTCACACATTACCAGGCAGCACAGCGTTCTGTGTGGTAGGACTTTTTTTATTATTATACGTTTGTTTAGAATTGTAATGAAATCTGAGTTTAAAAAAGTAATATTGAATCTGGATATTTATAAAATCATGATCCTTATAGGCACCTTGGTATCGTGTTAATATATATCAGGCGATCCCTATTGAGTTCCTTCCCTAGTGTCAATGATTTTTTTTTTTTTTTTTTTTACTTTGTTATTATTAACCTCACATTCTGTTGATTTGTGTTTATTATGAGGCCAAATAAACTAATGTAGCTCTTTCACAATACTACCTTTCATCAGCTCCTTCTGCTTCAGGCTATTGGGAAGCGATCATCACTCGACATCCACTGCCCAGATGTTGCTTGGGTGGTGCACCGTTTGGAGTATACTGACATGGTAGTGTGACTAGAGCTGGTATGAGTGTATCAAGTCACGCAGTGTTGCTGGAATTTTTAAATGCCTCAGTGCCACATCTGAGAAACAGCCTACAAGCCAAAAATATCAGACCGGCATCATTGTGTGAGCCGATACCGACACTGAAGTTAAACAGTTTCTTTACAAATATCAGGATAAGTAAGACTTTATGGCTCATCGATGACAACAGTCACCGAGGTGTACCGTGTAACCAACAGGATTAGTTTATGGCTATAAATAAGACAGCTTAAAGTAGTTATGTTTTGCTTTATAGGGAAGTTTCATGATCATTTGCCTAGCACCGTTTTGTTCCAACCAGCTGAAACGTACTGTATGTATTTTGAATGTGATCTGAATCGAGTAAACACATACTTCACGTTTAAACCTTGTTGTTGTTTTTTCCCTCAGCTTTTTTTTTTTTTTGTGTGGTTGTGTGTTTACTAATCTGACTAGAGAGATTAAGAGACTATGAAAATGCTTCTCTTTCTCAACTCATATCTTGAGCCTTTTAAGTAGTCTCTGGTCTGATGAGCTTCCTTCAGTTAAAAAATTTACATAAAAGCCTCTGATTAGCTAAACCACAACAGTGGATGCGCTGCAGAAGCTGCGCTGGGTCAGGGGTATAAAAGTAGAGTCACTCAACTATGACATGTTTTGATAAGTTTATCAGATCTACTGGAGTTTTTTTTTTTGGTTGCTTAAATCCGTTGAAGCACTTTCCTGGTCTGATCTGTAAGTCGAGTTACCACTTAATAATATTGCAATAATAATCACCTGTTTGTTTGTTTGTTTGTTTGTTTGTTTGTTGCAGGGCAGCTGATTGGAAGTTAGACGCTCCTGACTGGACAGGCCGAATGAGAGTGACTGCCAGGGGAAAAGTTGCCTACATTAAACTAGAGGATAAGATCTCAGGTTAGAGGAAGATGAATTCAATAGAAGCAACATATGCGTGCATACACACGCGCACACACACACACATACACACACACACACACACACACACACATGTCTGCGCAGTAATTCCAGTACAACTAAGAGCATTTGTAAAAGTGAAAAAGAAAAAGAGTTCTGGTAGTAGACTGGAACGCAGTGAGGAAAGATATTAGGTACAGTACATGGCTCAAAACCTCACACTGGTTTTCATTTTATAATAATTTTTGGCATAAATAATAGGAAAATTGAGAAAACTAAAATAGGAAATTTGTTACAAATATTTTTTGTTTACCAAACCTGTTGTTAGTCTTGTCTTGTTCTGTCGAAATGTTTCACTACTAATAAAAGTAGCTTCTTCAGTCCGAGGGCTTATTTCGTAGAATTCCACAAGTTTGTGTCCTGGCCAGAGAATGTGAAAGAAGAACGTGTCCTTAGATGTGGCTTTCCTGATGGACCTGTAAAGAGGGTCTTGATCTTCCTGGGGACAAATTTTCCACTTGCACATATAGTAAATGACCTCCTTCATACTTCTGTCAAACCATGTATCCTCTCTGTCCAAGATTTGTACATTATTGCCCAAAAATGATGATTTCCCCAAAAATGTAAACAAAGTAAAATTCTCATAGCGCAAGATTTTATATTGGTCAAAATCCTAGTAAATCAAACGAGTAAAAAGACAAATATGAAAGAATTTAGTACGTTTCGGCCTGAACCCGAGTCAGCCTGAAAGTCCACTGAAACACAGTAATAATTCTTTGGCCCGTCTTTAGTTTTGATTATGTCACGCGTTAGCCGGTGCAGAGTTTTAACACTCTTATGCAATGTTAAAACAATTATTTTCTTCCAGAATCACATTTATTTTTGAACGTGACTCATGGCCAGTTGGTCAGGTCTCTGCGATGGGAGAGTCAAGCGGCTCTCTGAAGTCTCCTCCAGCACATCTCAACCACTTTCAATAGGGTTCAGGGATTCCTAATGATCCCAGACCCACTCTTTCACAATTTAGAATCTTGTAGAGCTGTCTAGGAAGAAAAACTGCATTTATGTGATGAACTGGTTATTTAGTACATTCAGTAATGTGACCCATTCTTAAGCAGTCTGGCTGTTCAAGCTACTCACTACATCAGTTAGGGTTGATAGTTTTGTTGCTAGCTGAAGCTTATTAATCACTGCAGTCGTTTTCCAATCATAGGATATTTCTTTTTGGTGCACGTATGCATGTAGGCTTATGTACATGTACATGCTGCTCTCTGATTAAGATGTGTACTGTATGTGAAACCTTAGTTTTGCATCCGTTAAATATATGATAAAAGTAAGATCAGCATATGCATAAATTCATCTTGGGTGATTCAATTGAGTCAGCTGGAAAGTCCTGTTTTTTTTTTTTGTTTTTTTTTAAGCCGCCATGTTGTCCTCATTTACAGTCACCTGCTTGCTATTTTTAAAAAGCATGTAGTGATTCATATAAGGAGTACTTCAGGCACTGAGGGCAATCTTTAATCTATTTGATAATTACTGATATCTGGGTCATTCATGATCATTTGTTCATTTCAGCTTCAAAATGAATCTGGAGCAACAAAAAACAAGCCATGAGGAAAAATGAAAGATGTTTGGAATTATTTATTGTTTTATAAGTGTAATATATATTTTTAAATTTTGTTAGAAAACTTAATCACCACAGGCAGTTTACAGTACATGTTGTATATGATTGGCTGGAATTACATACATCATATTACACACTCTGCGTACGGTAAGTCGTGTATAATCTTAGGGGAAAATTGCTACATGACAATTAGTAGTGCCTAGGAACGGTTCCTGTTATTACTTATTATCTGTTATTACTTATCATGCTAATGGAGAATTGAAGCGTCACATCTAACTTATGTGTGTGTGTTTTTTCTCCCCAGTGTTTCCTGTGTGCTCATAGCTCTAACTTATAATTTTACAGGCATGCTGACAGTCTTAAAAAAAAAAAACTCTTCAACAATCCTTTAGCAAACACACATAAGAGTAGGTTTTTGTTTTAAGCACATTCTTTGTAGCTGTAATTTGCTTGAAGAATGTATGCGCATCTCAGTGTCACTGCATGGTACTGCCAAGATTTTGACGTTGTAGAAAATTAAATCATTGTTGCAAAAATCCTGTGACATGCATTAGATTACGCTGATTAAGGAAATTAGTCCATTTTGCTGTTGTATTTTGAACGTCCTTAAAGGTCTAGAGAATTGCACTATACTGTAGGTGAAGAGATTAAAATAAAGTGATTTTGGTCAGATTTATCAAAGATCAGTCTTTATCCATGACACATGATGTGCTCATGTATGTTTCATGACACTGCCTGGACAAAAAAAAAGGCTCACACTGTAAGAAGAACTTTAGCTCTGATTATGGTGAACAACGAGGAGGCCAGTTCATGTGGGGAAAATTATTCTTCATGTTTCCAGAACCACTCACTCACTCACTCACCTATACCGCTTAATCCTGTATTCAGGGTCACGGGGGACCTGGAGCCTATCCCAGGAGACTTATGGCACAAGGGTACACCCTGGGTAGGGTGCCAATCCATCGCAGGGCACAGACACACTCACTCATTCACACACTACGGGCAATTTGGGAATGTCAATTAACCTAACCTACATGTCTTTGGACTGTGGGAGGAAACCGGAGTACCCGGAGGAAACCCACCAAGCACGGGAAGAACATGCAAACTCCATGCACACAGAGACGGAAATCGAACCTGGGCGGGAATTGAACCCGGACCCTGGCGGTGCAAGGCAACAGTGCTGTTTCAGACATTCAGGTCTTTAGTGAACTTTTATTACCACATAACATTGCTGAGTCTAGACCTGGCCATCTAAAGAATCCCCAGATCATAACACTGCCTCCAGTGGCTTGTACAATGGGCACTACAGTATATATAACTTGTATATCGCTTCATGTGCTTGCCTTCTTACCCTGACGCACCCATCATTCTGGAATATCTGGACTCATCGGACCACATGAACCGCGACATTTTGGCAGTGTAGATTGGCAGTTTCTTTTTTTCATCTAGGTTATGCGGTTCTACTGGAGATATTATGGAATTTATCCAAAAGGAAAATGATGTTTTCTTACCTATAGTATACAGAGCCATTTTCTTAATTGGCCACATCACATCATCCATTTCTTAATTTACAAGAAAACGTAAATATATTTAACTCGTCAGGATGTGCAGGAGAGTTAAGGCCATAAAAGTAATTCTTGATGTATTGCTTAGAAGAAACACATTTTTATTTAGCACAGCAATCGTAGAATTAAGACTGCTCTCTCTCTCTCTCTCTCTCTCTCTCTATATATATATATATATATATATATAGCAATGACTGCTTATAAAGAGTGATGAGCAGTTCTGCTGATTAATGCTGTTCCATCCCGTCCTTTAGGGGAGCTATTCGCTCAAGCCCCAGTGGAACAGTATCCTGGTATTGCAGTCGAAACCGTAAGTGACTCAAGTCGCTACTTTGTTCTTAGGATTCAAGATGACAGCGGTGAGTTCGATAGCGTTTTATATTTTCAATCTGAATGAAATACCATCTCTCAAAATTACACACCAGAGACCCCCCCCTACACTTTCTTTTTCAGGTCGTAGTGCCTTTATCGGCATTGGATTTGGCGATCGGGGAGATGCTTTTGATTTCAACGTAGCCTTGCAGGATCATTTCAAGTATGTTACCTTGTTCATTTCATTTCATTTATTATACCACATTGGGTACGGCAGTTAGAGTGTTCCTGTAATGGTTTCTCTCTAACTCGCTCTCTCTCTCTCCTTCAGGTGGGTAAAGCAAGATAATGAGCTAAGTAAACAGGCTCAAACTCCAGACTTGGGCCCTAAATTAGACTTGGGATTTAAAGAAGGTCAGACCATCACTCTTAACATTGGGGTAAAGGCTCTTCATCTTCACAGTATCCCACACACATTACACATAAAGTTTATGTTGTTTTCTGTAAAAGAAGTTGAATATAGTGTATATATAAAAAAATATATATAAAAAAAAGCCTGAACTGAACAACGATGTTAAGATTAAGCTCAAGTGCAGAATTTGAAAAGGGGGCTTTCAGTACATCTAATATTGTTTATTAATTTCAATCATGCTTTTTTTCCATCCAGCAAAGTAAAAAGAGAGACAAATCCCGTCCACAAAGTTCAGGTGGTTTTGGACTACTCCCACCACCTCCGAGTGGCAAAATTGCTCCGCCTCCTTCCGCCACCCCGACCAATAACAACACAGAACCGCTAACGAGCAGTAGCAACATAGGTATGTTCTTCTCAGTTTTGAGGCTGTCAGACACGGAGTCTAACTGGATCTGATTATAACAACTCCACTGAATGTTCAAAGGTTGAGATATTAATAATAATAATAATAACAACAACAACAATAACCGATCCCTGATTTCATACTTTTTTCCTGATCCGGTGTCTCGGACATATTTCAAATTCAAATTCAAATTTTATTTGTCACATACACAGTCAGACACAGTACGATATGCAGTGAAATGCTTATACGACCGCCCCGTGACCTTAAATTTTTTTTTGATCATATGATGCTGTTTCCGTTCGTCTATAACAAATTCAAAGGCTTTCCAGGAATGGCCGTATTATCGCATATTGCAATCATGGTATTTTCATTCCGCATATACAGACTACATTCATCTAATTATGTTACTTCTATGGACAACTAATTGCAGCAAAACTAATTGAGAGGTATCGCAGCAAAGAGCCGTAAAATGATGTCAAATCCTAGTTTAGTTCAATTAATTTTCTGGCGGTTGGAGATGAATACCGACTCATTTGACTCTTGTCCAAATATTTCGTCCTCTCCTCAGGTTGTTTGCTGGACCTAGACAGCAATGATTCTAGCACTTTGGTCCAGTCAGCTCCTCCTAGCACCAATGCTGACCTGTGGGGAGATTTTACATCTGACAGGTAAAGTGCCCCCCACCCCCAAAAGAGCTAGACTTACTGGAGCAATACATTCACTTTAATTGCTGGCTAGAATACCAGTTTCAAAACAGTTTTGGCGCCGCCTAGTGGCCAGTGAAGTCCAGGCTCTCAGTAACAAGATTTAGATTATATTTGTCATAATTAGGAAGCCATACAAAGTATATTAATTGTGCTTACAAACAGTCAGACCAACATCAACAACCGATCATAGGAGTCAAGGTAAATAGAGAAATGGATTATACAGAGGGTTCCACTAGATTTTACATGAACCCATGTGGCTTTTCTAGACCCTTTTGCTGTCCTATATCCTCGACTGGCTTTGTGCTCATTAAGCCACGTGAACATCAGTGAGGTCAGGGCACTTTCACTTCACCCAAAATGTGTTTAACAGGGTTGAGATCAGGGGTTGAGATCAGGGCTCTGTCTTCATGGTGCTCACTTTGTGAAAAGTGGAACTGTCATGCTGGAGCAGGTTTGGGCTTCTTGGTTCCAGGGATAGAAAACTAATTCTATAGCATACGAAGCAAATTACCATATACTGTTTTATGCTTCCTTCTTTGTCCACATTTCAGGGCCTTCTGAATGCCAGGTGTCCACATACACACGTGGACAAAATTGTTGGTACCCCTCGGTCAATGAAAGAAAAACTCACAATGGTCACAAAAATAACTTTAATCTGACAAAAGTAATAATTTTTAAAAAATCTATGAATGTTAACCAATGAAAGTCAGACATTGCTTTTCAACCATGCTTCAACAGAATTATTTAAAAAAATAAACTCATGGAACAGGCCTGGACAAAAATGATGGTACCCCTAGAAAATACTGAAAATAATGTGACCAAAGGGACATGTTAATTCAAGGTGTGTCCACTAATTAGCATCACAGGTGTCTACAATCTTGTAATCAGTCAGTGGGCCTATATATAGGGCTCCAGGTAGTCACTGTGTTGTTTGGTGACATGGTATGTACCACAATCAACATGGACCAGAGGGAGCGAAAGAAAGAGTTGTCTCAGGAGATTCGAAAGAAAGTTATAGACAAGCATGTTAAAGGTAAAGGCTATAAGACCATTTCCAAGCAGCTAGATGTTCCTGTGACTACAGTTGCACATATTATTCAGAAATTTAAGATCCATGGTACTGTAGCCAACCTCCCTGGACGTGGCCGCACGAGGAAAATTCATGACAAATCAAAGAGACGGATAATGCGAATGATAACAAAAGAGCCCAGAAAGACTTCTAAAAGAGATCCAAGGTGAACTTCATGCTCAAGGAACATCAGTGTCAGATCGCACCATCCGTCGTTGTTTGAGCCAAAGTGGACTACATGGGAGACGACCAAGGAGGTTGAAAATAAATCATAAAAAAGTCAGACTGGAATATGCCAAACTACATGTTGACAAGCCACAAAGCTTCTGGGAGAATGTCCTATGTTTATCTTGGACAGATGAGACAAAAATGGAACCAGCTCTATGTTCACAGATGGAAAAATGAAGCATATGAAGAAAAGAACACTGTCCCTACTGTGAAACATGGAGGAGGCTCTGTTATGTTCTGGGGCTGCTTTGCTGCACCTGGCACAGGGTGTCTTGAATCTGTGCAGGGTACAATGAAATCTCAAGACTATCAAGGGATTCTAGAGAGAAATGTGCTGGCCAGTGTCAGAAAGCTGGGTCTCAGTCGCAGGTCATGGGTCTTGCAACAGGACAATGACCCAAAACACACAGCTAAAAACACCCAAGAATGGCTAAGAGGAAAACATTGGACTATTCTAAAGTGGCCTTCTATGAGCTCTGACCTCAATCCTATTGAGCATCTTTGGAAGGAGCTGAAACATGCTGTCTGGAAAAGGCACCCTTCAAACCGGAAACAACTGGAGCAGCTTGCTCATGAGGAGTGGGCCAAAATACCTGCAGAGAGGTGCAGAAGTCTCATTGACAGTTACAGGACTCGTTTGATTGCAGTGATTGTCTCAAAAGGTTGTGCAACAAACTATTAAGTTAGGGGCACCATCATTTTTGTCCAGGCCTGTTCCATGAGTTCATTTTTTTTTATAATTCCGTTGAAGCATGGTTGAAAAGCAATGTCTGACTTTCATTGGTTAACATTCATAGAATTCTTATTTATTATTACTTTTGTCAGATTAAAGTTATTTCTTTGACCATTGTTAGTTTTTCTTTCATTGACCGAGGGGTACCAACAATTTTGTCCACGTGTGTACTTTCGACTGTTTTCTGTTTTATAATTATAAGTCTTTAATATGAAAATGTAACTGCTACTTTTTTGACATGTTACTGGGAGATACAGTTAAATAAGCCAAAAAGTGAATACTGTGCATCACTTTTGTTTATCGGTAAAAAAGTAATAACGGACAAATTTCTCCATCCATCTAAATTTCATAGTTTCTAAATAATATGGAGTGACTTGAAAAAGTGTATTTTTTTGATTATACAAAAGATTTATGTGATGGCAAACAGACGGGAAAAACCAAAATGACAAAACGTGACGTGGTTGAAAATGTTTTATGTCCAGTTGATGTTATTTGGAAACCCCAAGACAGAGTACTCTGGAAATATCATTATGTCCAGTATGTGCACATGGGAATGCAAGCACATGCGAGTCAATAGTAAGAGGTGGAAATGGCATAGAGGTACTCATACTCAAACAATGCAAATTACAAAGAGCAGTGATGAAACCCATGCGACAAGACTGTGTAACAAGGATAGTCTCAGAGATAGAGCATTATTATAAGTGCACGAGGTGGATTTGTAGTCCGTACACAAACTGTTTCCTTATTGCTGAACCGGATGCACTGTTGGAAGTACTGTAGCTTCTCCGTGCATTTGCCTGAGCACAGCAGCAAGACCAGACTGACCACGGAATCCTTAATGGATTTCCCCACTTGACAAAGGAACACATAAAGCATTCTTGCTTAAGATTATACAGCTCTGGGGGGGAAGAGACCACTACAAAATAATCGGTACAGGTGCATGTATTGGTGAGATGAACAATTTTGTTTTCGTGTTCTGTGACAATATTTCTCCTAAATTCAAAATATAACTATTGGTAGTTAGAGTGTATATTTAAAGGAAATGACATCATTATAATACATTAAAATAACCCAAGATCATGCAGTATTTGCAGAGCTTTAATAAAACAAAATGCAAATCATGTGTAAACACATTGTGTTAATGCTTTGGCTAAATAACATCAGTATTTTAGTGGAATAACCCCAATTTGCAGTTACAGCTTTCAATATGATTTGGCGTGCTCTCCTTCTGTTTTTCAAATGGCTGTTGGGTAACTTTGTACCACTCTTTTTGCAAAAGCAAACAGCTCAGCTTTCCTTGATGGCTTTAATCATCCATCTTCCTCCTGATGACATTCCAGAAGATTTGTGGAGTAAATTGCAGTGGTCTCTTATTATTTTTTTCCGGAGCTGTATTTCTAGACCTTGTTTTAAATTTGGTTAATATAATGTGGTGGATATTTGTTTAATTGAAAATGGACTAATTGACCTAATAAACCTATCACAGTGAGTTTCTATGGTGTTCTTAAGGAAGGGGAATTGCACATTTTCATTGCCTTGGGTGTAAGGATGAATAAAAATCACCCTTCCCTTCTGTTTCTCTCTCTCTCTCTCTCTCTCTCTCTCTCCCTTTCTCAGCATGTCATCTCAGCCCTCCAAGCCAGAGTCAGCCTCCACAAACTGGGTCCAGTTCTGAGTATGTAATCCCACTGCTCACTTAATTTTCCCAGTTCATCTCTCACTCACACATGCGCACATACACACACACACACACATTTCCGCTGTACTTTTTGTTTTGCACTATTTAATTCTGACATCTACATGAATGTCAATTATTTATTTTATTTATTTATGTGCACTACATTCATAGTCATGAAAGTCTCATCAAAGACATAATTATGTGTATATTTGGAAATATGTTTACTTTATGATGAAATAATATGTTGTCGGGTGGAACAACTTTGTTTTCTAATGTGAGCTTGAAGGTGTTCGGTGCAAATGAAATGATTGTGTCACCCTCTAGTGGTGCAAATGCAAAAATAATAATAATAATAATAATAATAATAATGATATTAATAATGTGAGCCAACTGTGGTACAGCACTGCTTTATGTTTTCTATCATCAGTGCTTCTTTCTGATAATATGCAATTAGTATCATTGGAAATAAGTCAGGCACTGATTAATTTCTGTAAAAAGCACTGATAAAGATTTATGGTGTACATACTGCACCTTCAACTTTGCTTTCTGTGAACTGCACTAATATGTGGAAGGGCTCCAATAAAGCCTAATCTGTCCTAGCAGCAATATTCGAACCAATGCCGTCATACAGAACAAAAGAGGTCAAAGTCCTGCTGCCTTGCGATAGCACATACTTTTGTGACTAGACCAAATTTTACATAATTAAAAGACTTTACATCTAAGTGTGTGTCTCACACAGCAGAGTGCAGTATTCTAATGTGCAGTATAGAGAATTGTATCTGTTACAGTGTTTATTTCTGAACCAGATGAATTACTTTATCAATGCCAGCTGTTAATGCTAATGTTAATTTGCAGGAAGCAGAATTGTTTTTGCTTCTTTTTCCATAGTGTGTGTTCATTCTAGTCAGATTAAACAAATGTGTATAATCTTAAAAAACAAAAAGAAGGAAAAAAACACTATGTTGTAAATGTATAAATATAAAAGTCAATGTAATAAACAATACAAGTTGATTCATGAGAAAGTGTCCATTTGTTGTTCAGTTATTGAATGAACTTTTTGTCATTTATTTGCTATGTGAGCATTATACATTTTACTTACACTGACACAATGAATTATATGAGGTGATCTATATAAGGCAAGATATTGATCATGTGAATATATTCAGCAAAATATCAGTTCATATAGGGAACTGTCGAAAAGTCCTGAGCCACCCCTCATTTCTAAGTACTAGTGTTGATTTAATGGAATAAATGGGAACAAATGTTTTAATATGACAGGCTGTTAAGCACCTACAATTAAAAAAATTGGTTGTTTATGCAGCAGCCTCATTACCCTTCTTGTCTGTTTCAACCACTCAGCATTCAGCATTAAAATTTAACTTATCACCAGCCTGATCATCTGTCATCATCTTATGGTTCATGCCTAAGGTTAGATGCTTTTTTAAAAATGCTTGAATGATTCATAGGACATTATGAGGCTAAACAAACAAACAAACAATACAAAAAAAACAATCTTCCTCTGAAATTGTTCAGTTACAGGAACCAGACTAAAAACGAGAGGCAAAAAAGTCCTTCAGGTAGTCTGGAGAACAACTGCTCTACATTATAAATGTAAGAAAATGTGGCTCAAAATATGAGGATATAAGTGGTAGCTCAAGACTTTTGCATAGTATTGTAACCAGTAGGGTCCAAAAGTCTGAGGCTTCATCTATTCTATATTTTGTAGAATATATTAAAGAAAATATATTATTGACCACAACTTGAGCTTAAAAAATTGGAACCTTTACGATTTTTACACATCAGTGTTTCTTTGGTTTTTAGTTTCTTAGAGTATTTAGTATTTTCCTTTAGGGTTTGAACTCACAAGTTTGTGCAAAACCTTAGATCAAATACATTATTGTGTTGTCTGACTATATGCTTCAACAGATGAGATTATACCTAAAGAAAATCTGACCTTTTATACAAAGCATTACAACATCCTCAATATCACACATTAGCTTACATTTAAATAGGGACCTAGAAATAGTCAAATGTAATAGTCAATAGTCAATTTTGAATGTTTTCCAAATACTTAAGTCTTTAAGTCTGTAGTTTTAAGTGAAATACAAGGTGGTATCAAAAGGTTTCAGGCTATTGTTTTAGTTACACGCCAACGGTTGGCAGGACAAGGCTGCACAGGGAGCACCGACCTTCATGAGTCAGTGTGCCAAAAGACATCCGGAGCTGTGCAACTGGTGCTAATCTGACCATGTGCGTTGCCATGTCTGCGATTTCATCATGGACTCAGATTTTCAATGTGGTCTCAGACTTTTGACCCCCCACTTTATGCCATACAACTTGCAGTGAGAAATAATCTTGCAGTAATAAAGAAAAGAAAGAAAAAAAAACAAGCTTGAATTAAAAATCTGAACCCTGAACCACAACTCTGAATACACTGTTTGAAATAGAAAACACACATTTGTAGTTGTGTTCATTTAAACAAATCATCTGTCCTTCTTTCTTCTACCTTTCTTGTCCTGTCTCTGCATTTGTTGCTGGTTGTCCATGTGCTGGTTTTACTGGGAAGGCAGTGTTCTTTTTGGTTGACCTCTGAAGTCGTTTGGGCCAGCCAGATTTCTCTCTGCATAGTTCCGCTAATAGAGAGGGAGAGGGAGAGGGAGAAGGGTGGAGTTGGATGTTTAGCAACAAAAATAGGAACAATAGAAATATACACTATGTTCCAGAATTTTTGGCACCCTTGGTAAGTCTGGGTATAATAATATGGTAAATTCATTGTCTTAAACATAAATCTTATTAATGATATTAGTCTTTAATTGAGGTGAATTTCTTCTAAGAAAATGTTTTAATAAAACTACATGGGCTTTTCAGCAGTGTTTAAGTCAGCGGACTGGGATTGCAATGGGATGGTCAAAAATCTTCATTGACCCATCCCCCCAATTTTCAATAACCCATTTTTAATGGATTTAATCATATATTGTAGATCATTGTCCTATTGTTTCTGCTGGATTTATATACAAAATCTTTATGGAGTCCATGAAACCCTGTATTTTAAGAAGAGCCCAACATCACAGATCCTTCATGCCAAACCGCTTTTGTACTTTTGTTGCCAAAAAGCGTTATTTTTGACTCATCTGACCATACAACCTGGTTAAAAGTACATGCCTGCAAAATTGTTTATTGGCATGGACAATGGTGTCTAATTGTAGATTTTGGAAACTTGGTGACCCCAACATGCCTCCATCTTCTGCAAATTTACAAATCTGTGACAGAAAAAAACAACAACAATTTTTGACTCTGTAACTATCTCCCTCATTGTTAGTTAAGACAAAACTCTTGCAAGCTTCTCAATTTTTGTCAGTGGATATGTACATTTCCTGTCACGTGTTTACACTTGAAAAAAAGTATGTCGACGCCAGACCATCACACCCATATGTGATCTTTTTAACAGCACATTCAAGTTAGTTTTTATATAAGCTTCACTTTTCACCTCCAGTGGTGCTCATCTGGGTTGTGGAAGCAGGTTGCAAAAGAATCACATATACTGTAGGTTTGATGGTCAGATGTACACAAACGTTTGGCCATATACAGTCAACCTGAAAAAAAGTATTAATATCATGGACATTTCCATGAATATTTCAAGCCTTTTTGCGTTTTACCTTTGATGATGATTATGGCTTATTGTACAGCTCATTAAAACCAAAAATCTAGTATCTGAAAATATAAGAATTTTTCCCTAAGATTGACCAAATCCAGAACTATTCAACTTCTGAGAAAAAGAAAATTTCATTTACGCGCCAATAATTGATCGGGGCTCCTTTAGCACAACTTGGAGGAGATCAACCTGTGGCACTACTGAGGCATTGTTTAGTCCCAAGTTCCTTTGATAGCTGCTTTCAGCTTGTATGTATCATTGGGTTGGGTGTTTCTCATCTTCCTCAGGACAATAGCCCACAGATTCTTCATAGGGTTCTTGTCAGGCGAGTTGGCTTGCCCAATCAAGCACACTAATGTCAAAGTCAGTAAACCATTTTGTGGTATTTGTGGCACTGTGGGCCTGTTTTTTGTTATCATCTTCAGAAAGCTTGTCAGTCAGCAAAAGCATGAAGTCAAAAATCTCCTGGTAGATGGCAACACTGACTTTGGACTTGGTAAAACACTGTGGACCAACATCAGAGGATGACATTTACATTTTACATTTAGGCATTTGACAGAAGCTTTGATCCAGAGCACCTTACAAAAGTGCTTTCTATCATTGGATAGATCCTTCTCCCCCGATTTTCTCCCTAATTTAGTCGCGTCCAATTCCTCCCCGTCACTAGGGGGCTCCCACATTAAGGCTACTACTACCACTCAGCCGGGAGGGCCGAAACCTCTGAACCACGTGACGCCAGCCGAGCGCATCTTTTTTAACTGTTCGCTCACGCACCGTTGGGTGCAGCGTAATACACTCGGAGGACAGCGCTATCCGCTCCTTCCGCTTGCGCGAGCTCACAGACCGCCCTGATTGGCTGTAGAGCCACGATTAATGTGGGAGCACTAAGTACCTCTCATCCCTCCCCTCTGAGAGAGCTCGGCCAATCAGCTCTCTCTAGACCTCCGGTTGCGAGAGGTTACAGCATCACCCGGGAATCGAACTCGCATTCGATAGATCCTTACACTTGGTTACAAGGTTACTAGTGATGTACTTATATACATATGTATAATTATACGTAGTTATATAGTAATGTTATTATATACATAATAATAATAATAATAATAATAATAATACATCATATTACTAGGTTACTGCATGACATGGCACCCCAAGTTATCACAGACTCTAGAAACTTGGATCCTGTGCATCTACACTTTTTCTCCAGAAACTGGGCCCTTGATTCCCAAAAATAAAGCAAAATTTACTTTCATCTGAAAAGAGGACCACTGAGCAACTGTACAGTTCTTTTTATGCTTAGTCCAGGTAAGATACGTCTGGCATTATCTCAGGCTCAGGAGTGGCTTGACAATAGAACTTCCACAAGTTGTAGCCAATTTCCTGAAGATGTCTGTGCATGGTACAATCATACTCTTGATTCACTTGAACTAGCTTCTTAAGGCTGCGGTCATCGATGTTGCTTGTGTCCCTTTTCCTACCACACTTTTCCCTTCCAATTAACTCTCCACAAATATGCTTCAAAACACAACTCTGCAAACAACCAGCCCTTTCAGTGATGACCTTCTGTGGCTTACCCTCGTTGCTGCTAGCGTGTCAGTGATTGTCTTCTGGACAACCTTCAACTCATCAGTGTTTCTCATGGATGTGGTTGCATGTTTTGAACTAGACCAAGAGACACCTGGTATTTTTATTGTTTGAATAGTGTATGAATGTATTGAAACTTGAAATTAAATATTGTAACATTCCGACATAATGGATTTTTTATTTTTATGAGCTATTAGGCGTAACCATAAACACTTCAAATATTTTGCTTAACATGTAATGACATTAGAATATAGGAGGGGTTCACTTTTTTTTATTGAATTACAAAGAAAAAAACTTTTCACCATATTATAATTTTTGAGTTTGTATTTTTTGGTGAGGTGAATTCTGCCATGTTTATGGTCCAGTAAAGCAGCTCCCATATTGAGTTCCTATATGCAAGTAAATTAAAAAATATAAATGTAAATGTGCACTTTACTTTCATTTAGTTAATGCAGATTTCCAGGATTACCGATTATTCTCTGTATGGTTTTGTTTGAATATACAGTATATACATTATGGTTTAGGCAGCACGGTGGTTTAGTGGTTAGCATCTTCAGGGTCCGGGTTCAATTCCCGGCCAGGCTCGATTCCCGTCTCTGTGTGCATGGAGTTTGCATGTTCTCCCCGTGCTTGCTGGGTTTCCTCCGGGTACTCCGGTTTTCTCCCACACTCCAAAGACATGCAGATTAGGTTAATTGGCGTTCCCATATTACCCTGTATGTATGTATGTGCGTGCACTGCAATGGATTGGCACCCTGTCCAGGGTGTACGCCTCATGCCCTAAGTCTCCTGGAATAGACTCCAGGCCCCGTATGACCCTGAATACGTTTTATATAACGTTTTATATAACGATTTAAACATCTTAGGGGAAAAAATTTAACTTTAAGACGTGCGTTTGATTTTTGTTATATGTTCAATGTAAAATACTATAATTCTAATTACTTTCTAAAATTAATTAATAAAATACTCTCTTTTCTTTTCTTTAATCTCTTTTCAGACTACTTTTACACTATTTTTAAATTATACACTCCTTAGAGACATGAGCAAACAAGTATTACTGCATGTACGAACACACTTGTGCCTTTTCTGTTCATAATAAGACAATTGTCAGTTGTCTCACCTTTCAGTAACTCCTCCTGTGGACACACAGTCTTCACACAGAGCTCTTTGTTGATCACGTAGACTCGACGGAGACTGCAAGAGAGAGATAGTTATCCTGAGATGTTTGATCCAGGCAGAGGAAAGGCTGATGTGTGTATCATTCAGGAGTCAATGTTCGGTCCGCTTTTGTTCTACATTTATACTAAATTATGCCACTCTTTATGCCACTCTCTAAATTATGCATCTCTCATAAGATGATGTTTTTTCTTATCAGTGCTGGTGAACAACCTTTGTGTGTGATATTTCCGCACACTTTTCTGGACACAATCGTCAGAATTCTGAGGCTGTAATCTGATTGGCTGAAGGAAAAAGTTTGTGATTGCTCATTCAGTTCGTCAATCAAAATGCTTCTATAATTGAAAACACTGTATGCAGCCATTGGATGAAACCAGAAAGACTCTTTAATGAAACAAATGCTTTATCCCGCTGGTTTGTTATAATAAATTCAGGGTGTCCAGAATGTGTGTCCCTACTTTAAAAATAAATAAATAAATAAATCTCATGTACTTTACAGCACAGTGAAAGGGAGCAGAGTCTTGCTCAAGGGCTCAACAGGGGAAACCTGGCGGTGCTGCTAGAGCTTGAACCCCCAACCTTCTGATCAGTAACCCTGTAACCCACTGCCTTAACAGATTGAGTTAACAATATTGGATTGGCTTTTGCTGATTTGTCCTTTCTGTTATTCATTTTTGTATGATGCTTTGTTTCCTAAACACGGCAATATGTTTATTTGTTCAGTTGTGTATGAAATGATTCTTTTGTACTAGAGGGAGTCAAAAATGATCCGCACTCTGGCTGTAGAATTTATTTTGAAATGAGCAACAAATTTCACCATAATCTCCTTGCTTGTCAACACACTTCTCCCATCTGTCAACAAGCTTACAAAATTCCCTCATTCAAATTTTTTTTTCACTAAGCTGCGAATCAAAAGTGAATATTTGTCCTCGTGGGGCTGCTTTTTGGTGTCAGTCTGATGGAGCGAGATCAAGACTATAGGGAGGATGCTTTAACACCTCAGAAGTTTTTAGCAGAGTGTCGACAGTGTGGGCAGAAGTGTGCGGACGTGCATTGTCAAGATCAAGATCACGACACCCTTAGAAGGCAGTACTTTGCGTTTAATTTAAAGTTTGGGCTTCAGCTCCAATACTGGCCCTTGAGGATCCCATAAAACTGTAAGCATTAATTTTTCAGCTGATGGATGACTTTGAACCCTTTTCTTGGTCGGTGATTGAGGATATTTCTGTTCCATGCCCTGCTGTTTACTCTCAGGCTCACAGTGATGAGTCCATGTCTCATCACCAGTAATGAATTTCTTTGAGAAACTTTCACCTTCCTCAGAGTATTGGTTAAAATTTTGTTTGCTGATATCCAAACACTGCACCAGGTACAGCATCAAACCAGAGAAAAATGAACCACTGCACGCTGCTATTCTTTCATGCAAATCGTGAAAAGTGGAGCATCCATTTTTGCCCGAACCACAATTACAAATTAACTGATGTAACACCATGAGACCTTTACAGCCGTGCCTGGGGAGACACTAGCCTTGAACGGAAAGTGCTGATAAGAAGTTTGAATGTAACTAGGGTGTGGATCATTTTTGACGCACCCTCCTATTTGTACAATCTAACATACGCTCATCTTTCATATTGTAAATCCTTGAAGATTTACTGAATCCTTTTTATCACACCTTTACCCGTTTACATGTTTATGTCACTCTGAAGGAACATTTAAAGAGCATATGCATATGGCCGTAATACAGTATTTTAAAATAAATAATTACACTCCATACCAGAATGTACGTACATAAAACAGTTATAGAAGTGTGTCTGTGTGTGTGTATGATACCTATAAAAGCACTTGGTGTGGAGGCATGACTTCAGAGGCTGATGGACAGAGTACATCCTAGTGCAGGGGTACGTTTCCTCTCTACAGTCTGAAACACACACGGCATTGTCACACTTTTTTTTCTTACACGCTCTGGCTCCAATCTTTGCTCTGGTTTAGTGTGTTTATACAGACACTAACCTTCCATCACTTCCGTGACGGGATCCTCCGTTGCTGATGAAGAAAGAAAGAAAGAAAAAACATATAATAAATTAGACATCTTAACAACAAACGAACAGACACGACGAGCAGTGTGGATCGAATTAAGTGATTTTAATCAGAAACAGTACAGATTAGTCCTACCCCTTGGCTGTGCCCAGACAGCAACGAGCCCTGTGCCAAAAGAACAATAACAAAACAACAAACAATTTTGCAACAACAGTGAAGGGAACAAATAATCTTTGTTGCCACCAGTAATTGGCTTGTGTTGTGCAGTGTGGATCGTTACCACAGAAACAGTACAGAAACACAATGCATGGGTGGCAGACCATCTTTCAGAGTAGTAAGGGATCTATGGAGAAAAGAAAAAAAAAGGTTCAGGGGTAAACAAACTGTTTTTTCAATTATTATTATTATAATATTTTTGAAATGAACATTTTCCATTACATTATGGTTCCCGTTTACTTCTACACCCACTCCAAGTACAAGCCTTTTCTTTTTATCTTTCAGTTCAAATAGACATCACATCACATTAATCATGTATTGTTGTATTGTCCATCTGTATCTGTAGATCTCTGATAATTCAAATAGATAGATAGATAGATAGATAGATAGATAGATAGATAGATAGATAGATAGATAGATAGATAGATAGATAGATAGATAGATACTACCTATTAATATTAATAGTACTTTATTAATCCCAAAGGGAAATTGTATTGTTACAGCAGTCAGTTCACGTAAAATACAACAAGTCAGCAGCAAGAAGAACTGCAAGAACTGCAACCTGGTTCTCTTTAAAAAAAAAAGAAAAAAGTTTACAATTAAAGTGCATTAATGAACACGGTTAGCAATTTAAGGTGCATTAATGAGGTAAAAAAAAAATGTGTAAAAGTTAAGGTGCATTAAGGAGGTATCAAATAATATGAATATGAAAATACTGCTTCTGTGTGCACATGTAGGATGATCGTATATACAGGTCAGGATGAAACTGTACATGAGTTGTAATGGAGAGAATGAACCAGCAGATATCATATCAACTTTACAGTACTCACTCATCGTCTATACTGCTTTATTCTGTATACAGGGTCGTGGGGGCCAAGAGCCTGTCCAGGTGCCAATCCATTGCAGGGCACACACTTACTTACATTCACATACACATTACCGGCAATTTGGTAACGCCAATTAGCCTAATCTGCATGTCTTTGGGCTGTGGGAAGAAACCGGAGTATGCAGAGGAAACCCACCAAGCACGGGGAGAACATGCAAACTCCATGCAAACTGACCAGAGGCAGGAATCGAACCTGGAACCTAGAGGTGCAAAGCGAGAGTGCTAACCAGTAAGCCACTGTGCCGCCTAGTTGGGTTAAAAAACAAAAAAACAAACAAACAAACAAACAAAAACATGGATTTTGGCATGCGGTGTAAATTGACTTATTCAGCTCCGACAGTTCCATTGCCTCAGCTACATCAGTCTAAACCAGAGATCTGTTTGAGACACATTTTTTTTATTAGCTGTTATTCTTGTTTGGACTTGCTCATGATATACACCCATCTGTCCATTCCCTATCCCACTTATTCTGTGTAGGGTCATATGAGGCAACTTTACTTTACTTTACAATGATCCTAGGGGGTGTAGGGTACGCTCTACATGGAGTGTGAATCCATCACAGGGCACAAACACATATAGTGTACACTCATACACCCAATCATATATCTGGAAATGTCACTGACCGTACACTGTATGTCTTTAGCCTGTTCGAGGAAACTTGAAAACATACACACAACTCCATGCACAAACACACACACACCAGAGATTCGAACCCTCAACCCTGGGGGAGTGCGAGGATGCTACCTCGCTACCATGCACCCTGAGCATGAACTCATTTACAAACTAGCGGCATCATTTAAACCTCTTCAACTCCGACCAGGCAATTACTAAGAACACTGTAAATACACTCCGCAGTGCTGTACATTCAGGTCAGTGAATGAGGTCTTTGTTTGCTCTGTAAGCTTCACATCTGGCACTTGTTTGTTCCCGCATGAAAGTAAAACCTCCCAACTTTACCGATTGTTTTGTTGCATCCCGTGGGATTCTGACGGCGTCCCAATGCAGACCTCTAGTCTCAGCCAGATGATGTGAGAACTTTTCTGGCAAAAGAAAATTATATTGGGACACTTTTCAGAGACACCAAATGTGACAGTCTCCTAAATAGTATCTGGGTTGCAGTGGTTCTACTGTGTTCCAAGGTAGAAGGACGCTGCCACATTGTTCATGACAATATTATAAGAGTCATACTCAATACACAGTATAGAAACACCAATCAGGTATAACGCTCTCACTCACTCACTCACTCACTCACTTATCTTCTATACCGCTTTATCCTGTATTCATGGTCGCAGGGGGCCTGGAGCCTATGCCAGGAGACTTTGGGCACATGGCAGGGTACACCCTGGACAGGGTGGCAATCCATCGCAGGACACAGACAAACATACACTCACTCACACACTCATTCACCCATTCGCTACAGGCAATTTGGGAACACCAATAGCCGAATCTGCATGTCTTTGGACTGCGGGAGGAAACCGGAGTACGCGGAGGGAACCCACCAAGCACGGGGAGAACATGCAAACTCCATGCACACCGAGACGGGAATCGAGCCTGGCCGGGAATCGAACCCGGACCCTGGAGGTGCAAGGCGACATTAACATTAAAACTCAAAACATTAAATCTGACATTGTGTGGGTTTGCCTTGTGCTGTATCGGGACGGCTCTGGTCGCTCCGGGGGTGTGCTGTGGTGTCTGGCACCAAGATTTTAGCAACGGATTCTTTGGGGAGGGGTCTATGGATTGGATTTGTTTGTCCCACATCCTGTGGATGCTTGGTTGAATTGGGATCTGGACGTTTTGGAGGCCCCGTTCACAACCTTGAACTCTTTTCCTACTAAGCCCCATACTGTACATGGCATGCTATGATGCACTGGGTGTTCTTTCCATCATAGCCAGCATTAACATTATTCGCAAGTTTGTGCTGCATTGGATTTTCTGTGGGATCTGACTAGTTTGGATAGGCTAGCTTTTGGTCTTGGCTGCCCATGACCCTGTCTCCAGTTTATTGATATATAGTTGATAATCAATGTTACTTGATTCACAGTGGTGTTAGCCTTGTGGCAGACCAGTTTATATGGGTTCTATATGTAAAAAGTGCATTGATATTGTAGTACATGTGTTAATTGAATCTAAGATAATAAAAATGTTTTTGAAAGTTCAAACCATAAATATCTTCCCAAAGAAGCAATGAGGATGGCTGATAGGAGGATGTATGGTTTTAATCCTTTCTAATACAGATTTCTGATTTCAAAGAATGGATTGCATTTACATATTTATTTGTTTCATCAAAGTTTTGCTCCACAACAAATGGATATCGGTTACAGCTGTTTGCTTTCTCTCTCCCTCCTTTGCCTTTCTGGACCATATTTTGGTGTAAGGTCTCCAAGACATGAGTTCACACTAAAGAATGTGCTTTCCAACCCTTCCTGTAAACTCTCTCTCTCTCTCTCTCTCTCTCTCTCTCTCTCTCTCTCTCTTTCTCTCTCTCTCTCCAATTTTAGATTTATGCACAGTGAACAAACAAATTAATTGGTATTTATGCATGCATGCATTCCCCATTATGTGCATTGATTTACATGCGTATCTACACATTTTCAGTGACAAAAAGTAAATCTTTCTAAATGCCAATAGATGGTCTGTTATCGGAAATGTAATCAGGCACTGGCAGATTTATTAACATGATCAATATAATTATAAATAACATGCATAGTGCTGTAGTAACTGTTACGTTATAATG
Source organism: Clarias magur (assembly GCA_013621035.1). Lineage (NCBI taxonomy): Eukaryota > Metazoa > Chordata > Actinopteri > Siluriformes > Clariidae > Clarias > Clarias magur. Next base: position 758,078 of record QNUK01000056.1, read on the forward strand.
AGGTGTGAGAATGCTGTAGGTTATGGTGGAATTAAAAATAGGCTTAAATACTTACGACTCTCCTTTTGGTGCTCTGTCTAAATATATCGCTCTCTCCTTTTCTTCTTTCTCTTTATCCTTCTTGCTCCTTCTCTCCGCCTCTCTCTCTCTCTCTCTCTCTCTCTCTCTCTCTCTCTCTCTCTCTCTCTCTCTCTGGGCACTACAAATGTCCTGCTTGGTGGATGGCTTTAAAAGGATGACTAACCAGTTACAAAACATATTGACAAATACAGTGTTGCAAATGATTCTATCTATCTATCTATCTATCTATCTATCTATCTATCTATCTATCTATCTATCTATCTATCTAAGTATCTATCTATCTATCTATCTATCTATCTATCTATCTATCTATCTATCTATCTATCTATCTATCTTATTGCCCCTCTGTCTGTCAACTTGTCTATATGTTTGTAAGCTTGTCTGTTTTTCAAGTCAACTTCTAGCATATCTGTCTGCATCTGTCCATATTTTTCATATTCGTCCCTTTCTTTTTTATGTCTCTCCCTGGTTTACGCACCATCACAGATATAAAGAATCCGTGGTTAGAACAGGCACATACTACTTTGTCTGAACTTTAAAGGGGAAAGTGGTTGTGCAATAAAACCTCCAGTTACACACTCTGAACAGCAGGGATCAGCACAGGCCATTGACAAAAATGTCTAACCCGGCTGTCTTTAACTTTCAGAAACTCTCAGCAAGTTTATTTCCAAATGAAGCAGTCCTGACTCCTTCAATTGAGACCCAGGATTGTATTCTCTAAAGCAGGCTATTTTATTTATTTAGGGTTCACAACAGTGCCTACTGCATCTCTTAACAGTCTCAGGTAATTTATAGTGAAGTGATTTGAAGTGGACCTGTCCTACAGTATGTGCATACTCACTAATGCATACTCAGTTTAGTGTATCAGAAACCTGATCTGCACATCAAAACCCAGAGACGCTCGAGTGACATTTTGCTTGTTCTTCCTGTGGTTTAAACCAGACACTTAACATGCATCACACAGGTGGCGCATTACTGCACAGGCAGCACTAGAGCAGGCAGTAGACACAAGAGCCAACACGTTGACGGATAGATCCAGCAGTGCCTGGCACAAACCGGTAGGACAGTGTGACGTGAACATGCTGCCTTGTTCCGCAAAGAATTTTTTTTTGTTGTTCAGCAGAGGTATTTCAGCAATGGTGGTGGGGTGTCAGGGATTTGATTAAGTGCACACAAGGGCTACATGCCAGGCTGTAAACACTGGGTCATCTCCAGTGTTGTTTATTGGTAACAGACATATTTATCTCCCACCACCTGTGGAGCCCCAGGAGAGCCCATAATTGACCTCTCTTCACTAGTCACCTTTCGCTCTTTCTGTTTCTTGTAAATGTTGTATTCAATAAAATGGTATAATTTGTGGTATAAAACAAATCCAGGCTTAGAGCCATTAATGGAGTGGATATTAATATTTGTGGTGAATAAAATTTCATAACACTAACCAAAAACTACTGTAGTGTAAAAGCATTTTAGAAAAAAAACAACAAAAAAACACACTAATTACTTTCCAATTAAGTAAGTTCCAATTACTCAAACATACTGTACTGTACACCTGCGCAAATAAAAAAAGTTGCTGTTTGTATTTATATAAGTAAATACCTAAGAGGCTTGAACTGGAATATGATTGCTCTGGATATTACAGTTCAGCTGGCAAATATTCTTATACCCCTACGTGAGGAAGAGAGTAACAGATCTTACAGTGTGTCAGAAACATCACTTCTTTTTTTTTTTTTTTTGCCTTAATCAAGCAAAGAAAACAACTAAAGACATTGATGGAATTGCTTGAACTGGGTAAAGAACTGTCCAGTGCACTGCCGGGATTGTGGTGAACCATCAACTTTGCCATAGAAATGTGGGTGGAAAAAAAATCATTAATGACCATCATCATCATCATCATCATCATCATCATCATCATCATCATCAGAGGTCACTTAAATGCTTAGTGAAGTTGTATTATATAAATAAATAAATAAACTACAGTAAAGTTGGTAGTTATGTTTACATTGAAATTAAAAGCATTTCTAGAAAACAACCATAATGAAGCTAATAAATTCTTTTTTTAAGTTTCAGTTTGTTAAAAGCATAAAGACTGGACTTTGGAGTAATGAAAAACGCCATGTTGACCATATTTCAGAGCGAGGTGTGTGTGCGCATCGGGGGACGAAGGGAAGTGCATGAAGCGATATCCTCATCATATATAGTGGCCACTGTACAAGCCTCTGGAGGCGGTGTTATGACCTGGGGTTTCTTCAGTTGGTCACGTTTAGGCTCAGCAACATTATGTGGCAATAAAATGAAGTCAGCTGACGACCTGGATAAACTGGTGATCAAGTCACTTTGTTTTTTCTTCCCTAAATGGCACAGGCATATTCCAGGACTCAAATTGTGAAAGAGGAATCATTTTCACCTGTGGATTTGACACCATAGACTCCTGACCTTAACTCCATTACAATGATCTGGATGTGATGGAGAAGAATTTACAAAGTGGTTAGACTAATTCATCTAAATACAGTATGAATAGAAATAAATACAGTATTATGATATTGCATAAGGTTGTCTGGACACTGCCATAGCTAGTGTACTGTATACTGGCACAGTATACTCACTCAGTGACAGTAAGACATCATTTAAACATAATGTATGGTACCGTATAAGTGCTTGTATTTAGAATTGTTAAGTAATAAAACATATTTAAGGTTGAAAAAGATTCACTGTAAGAATTTATGGAACGTTTACTTCTAATTCAATATTGCATTACATTACATCTTGCCTTATTATCGTAGAGGCTTGATATTTGTCCTCTCCAGGGTTGTTATACTGTTTGCTTCTTTTTAATTTGAGAGAAGAGACATTGTTGTCTTTAATGACCAGTGGATGAGATATTGGCTTCTGTAACTATTTGCCAAGAATGTCTTCTATAAATATGTATATAAAAATATAAAAGTAACATCTAAGATCTTTAAGGGTTTATTGGTTGTCCCTGTGAGTGTACTTCCGCTTTCAGAAAGACCTCCAAACAATGGAGTCCTTTAAGCAAGCCAAATATTCTTCCCTGAGGGAAATACCCTGCAAAATACCCTGTAAGAAAGCTTTACATAGTTACAGTTAATTAAAATAAAACTGTAGGTAGTTAAATCAGTAGTCATTAATCATGATGAGCAAGGAATTGCTGGAGCGTGCACTTGTTACATAGTATTTTTATTCTTCTCTTGTACGTCACAGTTTCTTCACTTAACTAAAGTTTGTGGACATCTGACATAACATTTAAATGATCTTTTTAAACATCTCATTCCACATTTAATCCCCATCCCCCCTTTACTATTATAATACCCTCCATTATTCTGAGAAGGCTTGCCACCAGAGTTGAAAACATGTGGAGATTTGCCCAGTCAACCACAAGAGTATTAGTGAGGACAGGCATTCCAGGCACTACACAGTTGGCATTCCAGTTAATCCCAAAGGTGTTCAGTGGGGTTAAGTTGAGAGCCCGGTGAAGGCCATGTGAGTTCTTCCAACCAGACTTGGAAAATATGCATTAATATGGAGCTTGCTTTGCGGACATGGTCACAAAGGTTCAGTTCAGTTTAGTTTCATTTACATGGCGCATTTAACAATGGTCATTGTGGCAAAGCAGCTTTACAGAATCAACACTCAACTTCACACTCTGTAAATTGTAAGTAGACTGTGGTAAGTTGTTGTCTTCTCTTATTTTGAACAGATAAACTAGGATAAGCGTTCACATACTTTTGGCCATATACAATACATGGCTTTGAATCTGATTTCAGTTCCTCCCTCAAAATTTTGGCCATGTTTTTTTGGATCAATCCTAATAAATATACACTAAATTGCCAAATGTATTCACTCGCCTGCCTTCATATGCATGGAAACTTCAGTAACGTCCAATTCTTAAACCATAGGGGTTAATATGATGTTTGCCCACCCTTTGCGCATTCATGTTGGAACAGGAAGGGCCCATCTCCAAACCCCACACCAGTTCCAACATGACTGCACACCAGTGCACGAAGCAAGGTCCATAAAGACATGGATGGGTGAGTTTGGTGTGGAAGAACTTGACTAGCCCAGAGTAACCATGACCTCAACCCCTATAGAACACTTTTGGGATGAAGTGAGCCAGGCCTTCTCATCCAACATTAGTGTCCATAAACACAATAACATGTATGTTATTCAAGTTTGTATGCATATGAAGGCAGGCAAGCAAATATGTTTATGTAATATGTAATGGTAGTCAATTATTTATTTGCATCTGTAATGTAAGTGAGGTGGGGTCGGGGTGGGGGGATTGAGTGCAGATTATGAACATCTTTAATAAGATAATCCAACAGCTCAAAGAGAAGAGACAAAAGACTCGAATTACAGCATCTATATGGTAATCAGAGGTTTATTTGCAGTCAAGGTCTAAACTCAAATATCAGCACAGGTCAGGATTTCAGTGTAACTGATGCAATACTTGTGTAACACAGTAGATAAAAATAGACAAACAGGTGAAAACTTTTAAACATCAAGCGGGGACTTCCAGTTAACCACATTGGAGTGGTAGATGAATTAAAAAATATCCCCCACAGTTCTGGGAAACAGGGAAAACATATATAAAAGCCATTGATGCTGTCATTTGTGTCCTGCCTTCTGCCTTCGGTTTTTATAAACAGGGTTGAACAGGTTTCTAGAAAACATAAGACCACCAAGTCTACAGCTAAGAACATTAACAATAACGCACTATAACACAGCCCAAACAAACTCAAGGACATTAAGCACTAGCAAAGTAAAAGTGATTGAAAGAAGCAGAAGGGTGGATCAGCAGTGTAGAAACCGTGAAACTAGTATAGCAGCAGCCTAAGCTACCTGTCCAAGAGGGCCTGTCTCATGGAGATACTATTAGAATCCATGCCGTCTCTGGAGAGGCTTTATTTTAAACTTTCTGAAAAGTTTTTTTGCTCAAGATGTTAAAATAAAACCCCCCAATACTGTATAGGAATGTATATGCTATAGGCAGCAATGGCCATAAAAGGAAAATATTGTATATAATTTTCTTATTATTAATATGGCAACTGTTTAAATATTAATAAACATATTTAAATATTAAATATTACAGTATATTAATAATGAAATATTTCATCATCTTAATGCATATTTTATGCACTTCATTTTTTTTGGGCCACGTGTAGCTTCTACAAATATTAATATTATGTCAAATAGTATAAATTCTGCTTTGATTTAAATCTCTTGCTACATCAATACTGCATATATTTTTCAGTGTAGTAACAATATAATTTTTTAAATAAGGAAAAGTGTTACCAGTTATCACCCAATTAACCAAAGCTAGATGTGTCAAGCTGAAAGTTGCATTAAACCTGTGCTAACCGCTTTACAGTATGTATTATCAGCTCAAAGTCAAATATAACCGATTTAATTTACATTTAGCCTGTGTCAATTGTCCTAAATTAGATGTTTAATAGGTGCCATCTTTAGATCATTGGATGTCCTCTATAATTACCTACAGAGATCTGATTTCAAGTAATGATAATCTTTCTTGATCTTGCCTAGAGGGAGATTATCAGCTTTTCACTGTGGGAAGGCAGCACAATGAGCTGCCAAAAGATTTATCACATAAAAGTCCAGTTTATAGTTTAAGGCCAGTGAGGGGTCAGTGATGAGTGTGCTGTCCAGTGACTTTGCAGCTGTGCAGAGAGCCGCCATTGGCCCTCTGAAATTATTTTTTGTTCGAATTTGCGATATTTATTCTATGTACACCTGGGTTAGACACCGCAGATCCCAAAATCATGCTTTTTGACACAACCCTACTTAATTTAGCCAACGTTGGGACAAGCATTAGGTGTGCACTCCCAGGGAAACCCCAGGGAATCGAGTCCGCCCCAAGGGGTGAAAGTTTTACATGCAATCCACTAGTCCACAATGGAACCATTTATTAAAATAATCCTACTTCATTATTATAAATTCAAATTTTATTCAAATTCAAATTTTATTAGTCACGTAACACAGTCATACACAGTGCAACATGCAGTGAAATGCTTATACGACCACTTATGACCTTAAAAAATAAAATAAAACAATAGCAATAATTATGGAATACAGTAAGAAATAGAATATAGAGTTTTTCTAAAAACATTTTTTTTAAAACAGAGCTATTAAAATATATACATATAAAAAATATAAAATATAAAAACTTATAGCTATACAATATAGTAAATATTGAAATATAGAAAACTATAGAAAACCTTAGCTGTAAACCTTTCTTGTAAATATACACATTATGTACATTGAAAAAAAAAAACTGGATTTGTACAATGAAAATTTTTTTTTATTATTAATTTAAAATTAATTAAAAAATAATTAAATTATTATATAATTATTAAGCTATTAAAATACCGAATCATGTGTGTTATAAGTTTTAGCCAAAGAGCAATCAATCATGTGTTTTGCTGAGATGTGCATGTTCAGTTTATCACATCTCTTTCACTTGGCTTTAGGCAGCCAGTCATTCTCTCGATACCTCTTGGTATCATCAGCCATATCTTTTCCTTCATTTATCTGTCACTCTACCCTTCTGATGACTCTGGACACTATTTGTGCCACTTGCTGTGTGTTGGCATGCAGCTGAGTGCGGCTTTTTTCTTTTTAATGTATGTACGGTCTGCTGGACATCCATCACGCCTGTGCGTAGGGGCTGAGTCCAGGGTCTAATGCTATGGCAATCGGAAAATTGTTATCCTCTTCAAGGTTGGTCGCCCCCAGTATATTAGGCTCTGAAGGGGCCCAGAATCCCTAGTGGTACCACTGCTACCAATATACACAATGTTTATGCAGATACGACATGAAGGTTGGTGATTCACCTAAAGAAAGGTGTGCACAACAATGTGCAGATATTTTATGAGAATTAAATTACCTTTTGAAACACCAGCCATTTATTAACACTGTTATTAAATGATGATCATTTAGAATGAAGAATTGAGCTCTTGAGAATTGAATATTAAGAACTGAGTATTAAGAAATTAAATACATTCCCTAGCACTTACCATTATGCTTTTAACTTTTTTATCATTGTAAATTGGAAGCTGAAGTTCTGGGGTCTGGAATAGTTTTCTCTCTCTCTCTCTCTCTCTCTCTCTCTCTCTCTCTCTCTCTCTCTCTGTTCTGTATGAAACAATATGAAAATGATTAAAAGCTGTGTTTCTAAAAGGCACCTAAACACAATAAATGTGAGCTTAAAATTGAACAAAACCATTTGTTCCAAAGCACCCACCTAATCTAAATCTAATAATACATGGATTTAAAAAAAAAACATAGATTAAAAATAAAAAATAAAAAAATTATATCTTTATTTTTATGTTGTGGAAAGTAGTAATCAGTTTATTTTGTAAGAGGATGAGATGTGTTTTTTTTAGACAGGAATTAAAAAAAAAGAGTCTGGTAAGGAACTGCTGATTATAGTTGCTTTTAGTGAATTTTGTACAAAGTCTATAATATATAATGTATAGAAGCTTTATACTTATAATAATCATCATCATCATCATCATCATCATCATTATTATTATTATTATTATTATTATTATTAATATACTATTATATAATTAATATTATTAATAATATCATCATTATGCACCCTTTAACAAATTGTAAAATGTAGTTATGAAACAAAACATTGGAAGGCATGAAATTTTAAGAAAATAACCACCTTTGGGGTAGCTCTGGTACTGTAATTCTGCTTCATGCTGTGCTCACCTACTCAATCATCCTTAATTCTGTTGATTATTTTAGTATTAGAGCACATCCCTTAAAGTTGTATTACTCACTTAATATACTGTCTTTCCATTAAAATGTTATGGAATTTACTAAAAAAAAAATAAATAAATAAATAAATAAATAAATAAATAAATAAATAATCTTTATGCAAAATTTTAATTTTTTATTACTTTTAATTAAATAAAATTACAGCATTAATTCGACTTTGTAAAAGGAGAGAGAGACAGAAGTAGAGGTTGATTAAATGATCCTCGGGGTGTATGATTTGCTCTGGACTCTATACATTAAATGAAAGTACTGATCTGTGAGCAAGCCATGTTCTGTGCAAGAATAAATGCTGTATGTGCATGAAAGAATGAATAAAGGAGTGAGACGGAAAAGCGGGGGGTAGTGACACTGCCAGGACACGCAGTTCAGGGCAGTACGAGGTGCTGATGTGTTAGACAGTGTTAGATGGGGCTGTTACTATTTCTAGAAGGGACACCACTGAGGCTCGCAATGCACCGCATGTTGAACTACAGCGTTGATGGAGGGACAGCACTTAAAGAGTTTGCAGAGTGAAGAAAAATGGAAAAGATCTACGTTGTTTTAGAATTACTTTATGAAGGAAAAAAAAATAAGAATAAAACTGCAGAATGGAGTCGCTGGCTTTGAGGATGTGAGTTTGAAGCTTGAACATGTAAGTTGATGGATTGAATCTAGGAAATTGGCTTTGGTGTCACATGTCTGAAGTGAGCTGCTGAATCCCTGAGCAACATTAATCTGATACCTCAGCAGTGTATCTGTGTTCAGTGACACGTTGTCCTAAACAAATTTTGTCTGTCACGTCTTCACGGATTATTTTCTACATGAGTTTGAATCTATACGGGCACAGTTTAGTCATGTTCGACAATAAGAAATGGCTTTTTATTCGAATATTTCACATATACAGTAAATGAAGTTAAACTCCATAGCATACATCAAATATTTATAACAAACTCACAGTAGTTATACATAGAAGGAAAGAGGTTTTTGATACAAGCTTATATGAGAGGAAAAGAGTGCACTTTGTTTTAAAGGTATGATTACATACATCTCTAATATAAAAAAAAAAAAAGTACGAGCCATGTCAAAATTCTCAGCTATCTTAAAATTTCATGATTAAAATAGTTCCAGAAATTCTAGCTCAGCTTCACAGAGCAGTGGTGTCTACAGCAGGAACTCTCTTGGAGTCAGTTTGCATGTTAAACAAGCTTGTAAATTCCTCACTATTAACACCAGTTCAGGCTGTCAGTTATTTTTCCTACCATTGTCATACTGTTATTGTTTATGAAAGTTGTTGCGTCCGCCAGCTGCTTTGCAATATCACAGTTTCAGGTGAACAAACAGCACTTTTTGTAAGTCGCTCTGGCTAAGAGCGTCTGCCAAATGCCTAAATGAACAAACGTGCAATTTCAGCATGCATGAGGTTATACATGAAAAATTATTTTTTTAAAAACCTTGTACAGTATAACATTAAAAAGTCAACATGTCATATAAAAATATTTATCAGTTCTGCTTTAAAATTCTAAAAAGCATTGAAAAGTATTGAGTGTATTAATATTCAGTTCATATGGAAATACTACTGAGGACGATTTGTACAGTACAACTGTAGAACATGTTATTTCATTTAGGACTGAATTGATACATTGTTTCCACGGCAACTCTGCAGAGTGCATAACTGTAAACAATCTGTTCATAATGAATATTCAGAGATGCTTCTTATCAACAGGCATGCCAGGCAACGGCTTGCGGCACGAAGCCAGGACGGGACCCCAAGGGCTACCAAACATATATTATACATGAGATAATGTTAATAAGGGGTGGCACGGTGGTGTAGTGGTTAGCACTGTCGCCTTGCACCGCCAGGGTCGATTCCAGTCTCTGTGTGCATGGAGTTTGCATTGTTCTCCCCGTGCTTGGTGGGTTTCCTCCGGGTACTCCGGTTTTCTCCCAAAGACATGTAGGTTAGGCTAATTGGTGTTCCAAAATTGCCCATAGTGTGTGAATGAGTGAGTGTATGTGTGTGTGTCTGTCCCCTGCGATGGATTGGCACCCTGTCCAGGGTGTACCCCGCCATGTGCCCTAAGTCTCCTGGGATAGGCTCCAGGCCCCCGTGACCCTGAATACAGGATTAAGCGGTCTAGATGATGAGTGAGTGAGAGTGAGTAATGTTAATAAATTCTGGTTGAAGTGCCCTACTGCAAAACTTTGCATATTGGACAGCACTTTTCTCTATCTTTCTCTTTTCCTTTCCCGCTCGAGGTTTTCTTCCATTCCTCCTCCTATCTTCCTGGCCTCCTCCTGTGCCTCCTGCTGTCTCCTTTTTTCTTCTTTCTCTGTTTCCATAAGCCAGGGTCCCCCGAGGTAGGAGAGGATCTCGTCGGGCTTGGCTCGGAGCGAGGGCAGTGGGTGCAGCAGTCCCCTGAACAAAGTCAAAGCTAAAGTGCTTAAAGATTCAAACTGAGAAGGTACGACCACTACTGTTTCCTCCTCCTCTCCAATGTCCCGTCCTGTCTTCTTCCTGGCCATTTGCCTGCTTTTCACCATGTCCCTCTCCTCCTTTTCTTTTACATTGTTGAACCAGTTACAGAATTGGTGGTATCCTGGGTCATCTGACGTGCTCTCCTCCCAGGGGAAACAACTGGTGAGCAGGCAGTATGTGAGGATCCCTAGGGCCCAGCTATCCAAACTTGGATCCACTGGCATCCAGATATCTTCTTTCTCCTCTTTCTGCTCGGTTCCTGCACTTTCCTTCTTTCGTTGCTTGGCCTGTTCAACCTCGGGCACGCAGAAAGGCGATTCGTACCAGACAGCACGCACTTGGGTGCCCTGAGGACGCACGAGACCAAAGTCACCTAGTTTGACCCAGCGACAGTTTGGGGCACACAGGAACACATTCTCCGGTTTAATGTCACGGTGGACAAAGCCCAGGGAGTGCAAGTAAGACACAGCACCGCTTAACTGGGACATCACACTCTGAGCCTGCACTTCGCTCACCCCCACCTGGAGAGAGAGAGAGAGAGAGAGAGAAGAATCAATGCATATGATTTTTATTCCTTTCTACATTTGCTGAAGAAATTCAAAATATGCAATAATCTCCTTTGAGCAGTTGATAGTGTGATTGTCAATTCAGTTCAATTTTTGCAAGGTCCTAGGTTCAAATACCATGACCACCACAGTTGTCCTTGAGGCCCTTGAGCAAGATTGTCCTTGATGAACAAGCCAAGGGCGACGGCGGCGGTGGCAAGGAAAAACTCCATGAGATGACAATAGGAAGAAACCTTGAGAGGAACCAGACTCAACAGAGAACCCATCATCATTCGTGTGATAAGAGATAGCAAGGATTTTATGCAGACATACTGTATATTAAGCAGCTGGAAATTCTGTAACAGAAGATGTCTGGAGTCCAGTTCAGCACCAGGATGAGTCAGACAGGTGTAGAGAGCTGAGGGGTCTGGATCACTAGGAGCTCAGGAGCAGCGTGTGTAGCTCCAAACCATCTAGGAACCTCTGTAGTCCAACTTGGGGTTGTGGAGGCCAGTGGTGACCACTGCAAATGGTTCTAATTTAAGATTCCATAAATTGGTGATTTGTGAGTCTGGTAACTCTAAATGAACTTCTCCTCTGCTGTAGACGTAAGTTTTGGTCTTGCTTTCCTGGGATGGTCTTCATGAGAGCCAGTTTCCTCATGGTGCTTGAGGGGTTTTGCAAATGCACTTGACATTAGTGTTCTTGCAAGAACTGATTGTTGATGTTGATTGTCTAATGGCATGTGCGTTATTTCATAGTTTTGAAAAAAAAAAAATTTAAATCCGGTATGGTTATAGAATGTCAAGAGTCAAAAGTCATATTCTTTGGAAATTCACTATAATGTAAGACCTCTACTTAGTACTAGTGTGTCCTCAGATAGCAGTGGGCTGATGACAGGACCAGGTGTTTTGCTGTGCAGCAAGAGTTCATGTACAGTTGATCCAGTACCTGATCCAGCCTGTTGCTTTTGATCACTGCCATAAATCCTAATGTAATTGCATAACTTGATTCGTCTAATTACTTATGATATATTAGATTCCCAGGGCTAGCAGGGAGACTAAATCATCTCCACATGCGTTATAATATCCTTTAGGAGAATCTGCAAATAAGCAAACCAAAATGTAATCTGAGTCTAAGCAGAATCAAAATTACACCCAACAAGCTGTCATGTTTTTTTTCTTTCTTTCTTTTTTTTACTAGGAATAAATAGATTTAGTTCAGACACTCACATCAGACACAATGACATCGTAGAGATCTCCATAGAGAGCAGCCTGCTGGGCGAAGATATAATGAGAAGGCGTGGAGAAGAAGATTCCAAGGGCACGTGTGAGCGAGGGATGAGTGCAGAAGGAGAGGGAAAGGTTGTATTCACGCAGAAAAGTGTGGAGAGTCGTTGAGCAGCGAGGAAAGAACTTCAGCGCCATAGGTGTGCCTGGAGATCAAGCACGTCAAAGGTTATACAGTGCTACAGTATGCGTCCTTCAAGGAATACTTCTGGCCTATTCTACAGTATATTTTACATCAAAAGAAAGCTCAAGACTAAAGTGAGATCCTGCAATATGATATCACAAGGCGATTCAAGATTCAAAAGCTAAACTCCCGAAATGAAAAAGAGGCAGACCTAAGGGTGAAGGAAGAACAGACATGCCAGAGAAGGACGTTCTGAAGTGCCTGACTAAAATATTTAAGTGTGGTGTGGTGTGCTTTCTCCTCTGCCACCCACCTCGCTTTTTGTGCACAGCAAGCATGACTTTGCCATACGACCCCTCTCCGAGCTCCTTGATTACTCGGAAATGTTCGGAGGTCACCATCGACGACATACACTGAGCCGTGAGATAGCACAGCTCGTCCAGATCTCGTGCTGCGTCCTGTGAACAAACCACATCCGGTACTTTTGGTCACTTTGTCAGAAGGTGTTGGTCTCATAACATCAACATGGGATGAAAAAAAAAAAAGCATACGATCTGTACACATGTTCATATGTGATTTCCCGTCTGTCTCCCTGTCAGTGACATAAATCAGGAGCAGAACATGGAACACACAATAGCAGTAGCCTGTTAACGCTTCCAACTGCTCAAAATAGTCGCCGCTGGATTTCTGCTAATCTTCATGTAACATAAAACTCATTGTCTTTACCCGACTATATTTATCACTGACCTTTTCTAAGTTGAAGTATTTAGGTTATAGAAATATGTGTTGATGTAAGGATTTTATGCCATGCCAAGTCGTCTCTTACAATATGCATTCATTCTATACAGCTGCCTCCCTCCCCAAAGACCGCACATGTGCAGAATACACTTTAATTGAACGGATTTAACTGGTATTTGGACATTAGCGAGTTTGAACGCGTGTTATGCGAGACTGTAATGTGTACTGCGTGTGGTGTGTTCAGCGTTGCTAGGTTGTGTGAAGTGGGCGATGCGAGCTGTTCGTCCCTTGCTGATAAGGTCTCTAGAAGTAGCCTTTGATGCCCTGCCAGACGTACATGCACATCCCGCAACTCACCGGATTTTCCATGCAAGCTGGATCTCGGAGACCTAAAATAAGGTTGACCCGGTCAAACTTTCACAATCTGTCCCTACTGAACAATATACGAGGGCTGCACCGAAAGTCATGCAAAACGTGTGTAGAACGTTTTTATCAGCTGATGTAGGTGATTTAAGCTGTGCATGTTGGTACAGTAGAGGAACTTTTCCTCTATAGAACGGTACAATTCATCAGCCTCCACCACAAGCGATGCTTTTGCAGCACTGTTGCCCCAATCATTTTCCATCTGCACAGATGGATGAAAAGGTTTTGCAGACATTGAAGACAAACCACACAGTGGGAGACAATCAAAGAGGATTTGAGAGTTGGGTTCAACCATAATGCAAATGCATCGCTTGTGATGGAGACTACTTTGACTTTATACCGAAGAAGTTACTCTACCAATTTGAACGTCGGTTTAAAGAAAGGTTATCCTCGATTTGCATTACATTCTGAGCAACCCTTGTAGTCTATTTCTAAATCGATTCCAGGTCTGTTCTATATGAGGCTGGATATGGATACGTCGACATACAGTAATTACCAAATCTAGTAATCTAGCAATATGAAAACAAGAACATAGAGCCAGGCGAATATTTGGCAAGGAATGGTAGTATTTGTTAGATCAAGTTGCTTTTTTTTTTACTATCATCGAGCTATTTTTATATCATTAACTCACTTCTTGTATATTTGATATGGCTGTGTTTTTACAATTATATTTATATTCATGTGCAGTTTTAAGTTTTATTGGATGGTCAGGCGATTGGAATATATTTAGCAAGGCATGCTAGTGCCTTTTCAGTACCTTCACAGCTCTTACCCAGACTTGTTAATCCAGAGTTCAGAAAATACAACAAAAAAAAAAACACACAGCTTTAAGTGGGAATTTACCATGCATGTAGTATACAGTACAGTTAAATCTCGTTTAAGGTACAGTTGTGAACTTTAAATTCTGTAAAATCTGCCTCTACTGTACCAACCACACCTGAAGT
>QNUK01000056.1:775000-812500 GCA_013621035.1 Clarias magur
AGTCTTAGTCAGTGAATTCCTTACAGTGGTTTGGCTTCCAGTTCTAATCAGCAGCATTCCTGATTAAGCATGACTGAAATTGAGAAGAAAATGTTTCCCCAAGAAAATTTAATTAGATTTGGGCTGCTCTCCAAGGTGTCAGTGTGTTAATGTCATTTTCAAACTCAATAAGCAGATGTGAATACCTGAACATTTACTTTAACTTGAAAACACTGTGCAAGGACTTTTTTCTGTGTGTTCCTTAACTACTGCAAAAACACTGTATTGCAAAAAAAAAAGGGGGGGGAGGGGGGGAGGCTGGAGCGTATTCTAGGAGATTTAGAGCACAAGGCAGGGTACACCCTGGATAGGGCTCCAATCTATCACAGGGAACACACACATACACACACTCACATGCACACTCACACACTATTGGTAATTTGGGAATAAGTCTAATCTGCATGTCTTCGGACTAAGGGAGGAAACCGGAAGGCCCAAAGGAAACGCATCAAGCACGGGGAGAACATGCGCACAGAACGGAGGTGGGAATCAAACCCTGACCCTGGATCCTGATAACCACTAAGCCACCATGCTGCCAAATTTGGAATTGATTTGCTTAATTAATTTAATTATTTTGCTTTCAGTGATAGCAACATATAGCAGATGCAAAATATTGCAAGAAAGGAAACCAGTGCAAGATGATATAATCCATTTTTTTATTTAAGTTAAAAACTGAGACAATGTTTAGCAAAAACACGTTTTCATTTTTAAATGCATTTTTAATTTGCGTGTTTCATAAAGATGAATCATTATATGAATAATATTTTTTTTAAGAAAATATATTTAAAACATTAATTAAATAAAAAGTTAATTCCTGCATTTCCAGCCTGTCTCTATTTCACTGGCCTCTTATTTACCCCCTGCTTTGTAAAAATGTAAGGCATACTAATGTTTTCCTTGGCATTAATCTAACCACTGTAACCTAAGGCTATCAGCCGTATCCACTCAGCTGAACACAGACATTCTTCCAGCGGTTTGAGTGACAAAATGAACAGCTGAAACTTTCACAGAAAGTCTCATTACATCCATCTCCTGGACCGGAGCCAAAGCCTCCTCTTGTGTCTGCCAGCTTTCATTCTGGCTCTTGTAGCCCCTTTGCCTTCACCTTCTCAAATGGATTTCCCATGGTACAAACTTGGCCAACTGTAAGTAACACAAGGCAAACAGTCCCTGTTATCACGACTGTGGCCATGCAACTACTTCCAGCTGGTATATTGCTCATTGTGGAGCCATGGCAGCATCAGTGTGTTTGCTGATCATAAACGACCATTAGCAATTGTTACGTTACTGATGACATACTGTATATACGAACTATGCACAGCAGTGCTAAATAAAAGCATACCATTGTTTTGGAATAGGTATTGATATGGGAACCAAATATATCTCTTTCTATGCAATATTATTATTATTATTGTTGTTGTTATTATGATTATGATTATTATTATTATTATTATTATTATGTTTATTTATTTATTTATTTATTTATTTAATATATTATTTTACTTATTGCATTATTTTTTTAAGCCCCGGAAGTTCTCAAATTTCTCAGTTTTATGTGGGCTGGAAATCTTTTATACACTTTCACTTCTTAGCAGCAAAACAAAAGGAACTAATAGCAGTTTGACAGCAGAACGTGATAAATGCAACTTCCAGAATTTGACATATTTTAGAAAAAAAAAAAAAGAAATTCTGACATGCAAGGTTGTCTATGTCAAAAATCTATAATAAAAATCCAATATATGTCCTTTTTTTTTTTTTTTTTTTAGAAGTATGAAATTTCATTCCTAAGGAAAATTAAGAAAATGCATTTACAGTAGTGAATTTCTTTGAGAATGTTCAAGCCTAGAAAGGGATGTATACAGATGTTACTGCTACTGCAGCCATTCCAGCAGGGGGGAAAATGGCATAACATTTACTTACAGGTTTATTTGTAAATCTTGTAGGTGACTAACTATTATGTTTAACTTTTACTTGTTTTACCCATATCTCATTATAGTCAAATTAGCACTGGCTATGAAAAAGCAATTATTAGCTCTAAAGTACAAATATGAAACACAAAATCAAATTTAACATTTACTTTTTCAGTTATGCTTAAACAACAGTTAAGTGCATACTTATGAAATAAAATCGGATGAAACTGAACAATGTGTGTACATACATGTCTACAGGAGCTGAACTTTAATAATGAACTCAAGTACTGGGAAAACAAACACCACTGGAAGGTGCATATCTATCTACACAGCACATGATGAATAAAACCTAACAGTGTGTGCATTGCAAATATACTTGCTGCAATCGGTACATATAGACGGTGCTTTCATGTCCTTTGTTGATATGAAATCCTGGCAATGGTTCCTCTTTAGGACACCAGCTGCAATCTACAATAGATAGACATATAATACTCCAAAATGGTTGACAGACGAACACTCAGACAGAACAAAACCTAATATACTGTACATTCATTTTAGACACAGAGAGTGTGGGGTGTGTTTGAGGTAATAGGAGCATCCTTCCAATTCTTCTTGCAATGACTGTACTGTAGATGGTCAGGATCTTCAGACTTGTTCTTGTAAAACCTCGCTATCGCAGTTTTTATGTGTGTAGTTTGGGAGGTCCTGATGTATACCTCTAGTCTCACTTAGATGCTCCATGAACCTTTCATGGTAAGCTTTCTACAAACAAACAAATAGACAGATAATAATATGCTACTACTAATAATACAATATAATACAATATATTTATATTTTTGGTTATATGCCTCATGCATACATTGGCAAATCTTTTTTTTATTTCATGGTTTCCTGCATTCATTTGTCATAAAATGTGATTGGATCTTTATCTAATTCAAGAATATTGACAAATATAATACACCTAAAATAGTAACATAAAAAAGCTGATCTTACTTTTATTGAGAACAACCATAAAAACCTCAGGGTGCTAGTGGAAAATGTATGTGAATCCTTGAGTTGTTGTTGGTCTTTCAGCTGCTCCCGGCAAGGTGTCACCACAGCGGACCATCCGATCCGCGCACAAGCTTGGCACAGGTTTTACGCTGGATGCCCTTGCTGACGCAACCTTCCCATTTTATCCAGGCTTGGGACTGGAACTGCATCCAGTGGCTGGGGTTTGGGCACTTGCTGGAAATCAAACCCGGGCCTTTCGTGTGGCAGACAAGAAACCTACCACTGAGCCACCAATGCCCATGTAAATCTTTGAGTTAATGACGTCAAAAAATTCAGGTGTTAGCATACCTGGAGTCTTGTAGAGAAATTGTGGTTGGAGGTTTGGACTAGAGCTACTTTGACTGATTTAAAACCACTCAAACTTTTTGTGAATGTTTTGTGTGTACTACAAAGATTATTGCTGTACACCTGATGTTTGTGAATGAGTGCACTGACACTCCACAGCGCTATTGGCAAAATGTTTTGTGCACTGATGAAACTAAGATTAAATTTGCAACGAATATGTAGCACCACATAGGGCGTAAAAAGAGCACTGCATATCATCATGAAAACATCATCCCAACAGTGAACTATGGTGGGGGAATCATGATATGGGTCAGCTTTGCTGAATCAAGGTCTGGCCAGCTCGCACTCATAGAGTGGAAGATGAATTCCCAAGTGTATCAGAAAAATCTTCAGGATAATGTGAGAATGTCTGTATGTCAGCTGAAACAAAGTCCGCCTTTAGGAATGGCCAAATCAGAGCCCAGACCTCAACCCAATAGAGATGCTTTGGAATGACTTGAAGAGAGTCATATACTTTACATTTCAATTCTCAAAATCAAATATACAAAAGTCAGGGTGGACATTTTTAAGTTTTTAGGGAGACAATTAAGGCATACAATTTTATAGAAAAGTTTTTATTATGTCACACAAGAAAATGTATATGCATTGTGGTTTTTAAGTGCAGACTGCACAGGGATATCAAATATATTTATGTATTTTGTAACCGGTTCGGCACACGGAGGACAAACACGGACACGAGGCGAGGTCTTACGGAAAAGGGGTAATTTTATTTAGGATAAAAAAGGGGAGGAAAGTTGTGCATATGCAGGTCTGGTGGGCAGTACCCCGCTGGCATGCGGGCATGCGGCTGTCCTAGCACAGTGATGAAAGGGTGGATACTATTCACGACTTTGAAGTCCCTGGGGCATGTTCCATTGCCCATCTCGCGTGCCACTCTTCCTCTATTTCCCCACATCCACCTCAGTAACTTCTTTTAATTCCACACCGATAACCCAATAGACCCCGAGCTACACTCCTTGCTATATTGTATATACAGCACACCTGCAGATGTAAGGCCGTCTACCTAGTGAGCTTCGGAGTGAGCGAGGGGGAATATAAGATTTAAGCGTACGCATATAACAGGCGCACACGCTGATTTGTAATGAGACATATAAAGAGGGAAATTCAGTGAAACAACCTTCCAATGAAAAAATTTTTTTTACCAAAGTTTATTTTTTACTATATTATAATGACACAAATGTCAACATCTGATGGTTCAAATACTTATGTGATGTCTTAAAATAAAATAACTATTTTAGGTTCTGTGAAGTAGCATCCCCTCATTATTTAGGTATAGCCAATTAATGCTTCTGGTTGTGCATTTTAAATCAAAGAAATCCTAAAAAATATTCTGTCACATCCATAACAAATGTTTATTTCACCTTTTGTAATATATAAAAAAAGTTTCCAATTAAAAAAAAAGTCTAGACAGATATTATTCTGAATTTTAAACTCTATCAACAAGGGTTTAGTAAAATATAAACTGACGGTTCAGTATACTGATAACAAATACCTTCTCTGAGAGTTTATATGTTACATGCATAACACATAATGTCATATCCATAATGTTTGATTGGACGAAGACAAAATAATGTTTTCCTTTTTATTGTAAATACAGTATATCGTACATTTTACTGCAATCAACCATATTTCCATATGTTTTAACTGTTAAATTTAAGATCTATCCTGTAGCATTTATACGGTATTTTACTGTTCAATTTATGGACATTTTTTACAGTGTACTTTTTTCACTACAATTTTGAATGTTGAATGAATGTGTTCAATAAAGACATATGAAAGATCAGAATTCTGTTATTTTAGTCACATTGTACAGTATTTGTTAATCCCCTTGTATTACTGTAAATTCACATTTTATGTCAAATAATGCAGAAAACCATGAAATTGGAACCATGAAGTTCTCACATACTTTTTCTTGCCACTGTACTGTATGTTCTTAGGTTATGTACATATCAACAACATTGGAATAATATAATGTTAGAATAACATAACATGTACATACATTTAAAATAAACTGTTTACTTCTTTCATGAAGAGGCCTCTAACATGAAGCAGGCCATTGCCTCTAAGTGGACGATGTGTGTTATAGCAGCAGATGACACTTTAGCATATGGTGCATGGGCACTGGCGAATAACAGAAGGTGTTTATGTAAAATATTCATAGCTTAGACCCCTTGCATAATAATAGGATAAAGTTACAGCTCCTAGGATTGTTGGAAGTTAACAAGCATAAATGAAAGAGTTCATGTCATGATTACTTATGAGGGGTTATTTTTAGATGGCTTTAACCTTTCACTACTGACAAGTTGATGTACAACACAGATTCTCAGTTTAAGTCTTTGAGGACACTATATCCAAAATCGGCTTTATAATTTGCTTAAATGTTGAATCAGTCATATGCATATTCCAAAGAACTGGGATTATCAAATACTAGTATCCAGTATATCTGATTTTACAGCTAAATAATTGAAAGACAAAATGTAGGGGTGACTCAAGGAGCTTACTGTAGCTCTGCTCCAGGGTTACCCTGACTGCAGTTTTTTTTTTTTTTCATTTGTTTGATTATGGTCTGCCAGCACGATGTAGTGGTTAGCACTGTCGCCTTTTTCGGCCAGGTTCGATTCCCGTCTCTGTGTGCATGTTCTCCCCATGCTTGGTGGGTTTCCTCCGGGTACTCCGGTTTACTCCCACAGACCAAATACATGTAAGTTAGGTTAATTGGCGTTCCCAAATTGGCCGTAGTGTGTGAGTGTGTGTATGTGTGTGTGCTCTGCGATGGATCCCTTGCCTTGTGCCCTAAGTCTCCTGGGACAGGACGTGAATACAGGATAAAGCGGTATAGATGAGTGAGTGAGTGAGTGAGTGAGGTTATAATCTGAAAATTTTCATTACCTGATGAGTTGGACAAGTGTTTTGACACAGAACAGTGTCCAAGACATGGAAGTCATATGACTTTGACTGTATTTGCCTATTAGATAAATGTAAATGTATGCTTTTTTTGCTTCATGTTTCCCTCATGCATTGGAATTTAACTTGATGTTCTTTGGAAAGAACCCCAATACCAGATTTCATTAATTCATCTTGCATAAGAAGCCTTTATTTATCACAGATACATTACACCGCAGTGAAAATATTTTTTGCCAAGGTCAGCCATGATACAGTGCCAACAGTGGCAGCTTTCTGATCGGTAACCAACACCCTTGACCCCTGAGCCACCACAGTAACCGCTGTCTGGTCACGGAACACTGAGCGTGTGGTAAATGGGATGCAAGTCCTTCATAGGGCACTAATGCTACCTTCCAATCAGCCAGTAGTTGCGAAACTACATGCGAAATGGACTACAAAGACTGATCAGCCATGTTAAGTGAGATTCCAAACCGTAGGGA
The DNA here is from genome assembly GCA_013621035.1 of Clarias magur. NCBI lineage: Eukaryota > Metazoa > Chordata > Actinopteri > Siluriformes > Clariidae > Clarias > Clarias magur. The sequence goes on from QNUK01000056.1 coordinate 781,731, forward strand.
TTGAAACTGCTCAGTTCAAAAGGGAACTGCGAACGGTGTAGGGAACAAGTGAACAATGTTTCATCATTTCGCCAGAAGTGGACAAGCACCATTCATTATTATCAAGTAGGACATACTTTTCCTACCACTTAATAATAATGTGAAAGTAATCTATGTATATTTTAAGCAATAATTTGGTTTTACATTGGGTAAAATTATGTCAGGCTTCCAAGTTCACTTAACCGAAGTTTCCTGCACACAGAGCAGGGAGCACCACGAACAGTAGAAATAGTACACCATGGAATGAAACATTGCATCATTTACATCTTGGGGGGTTTAGGGTAGAAATCTCATTTACCAGGTTTTTTTTAGGAGGTGGGAGGAACTCTGGGGCTTTTTGGAGGTCTTAGCATGCTAAAAAAAGTCATAAAAACCAGCACACAGTTTGGATTCTACTGCCATTAGGATGCCTGAGTGACTGCGTCCTGAACATAGCACAGGGCCTTTATAGGAGATGAACCTGCATAGCTTACAGACATATGCATGTAAACAGTACATGTAAAATGTGTACACATTAAGATCTCATTGAGCTGAACACTATGCATGTCTTTGGTGCTACTCAAGAGAAAGTCAGTTATTTTGGGTTATTTGTAAAATGCATTTAATGGAATTTTATACACTTCTCCTGGGGGATTCATATGATCGCCACCAAACTGGGCCAATATGATCTCAAGACATTGAGGATGCAAATTTTTTAAAGATTTTTGATATATAAAACGGTTTAGCCGTAGCGAGGTCTTAAACTAATGCTGAAAAGCGGCCAGTGACTTCCTGAGTGAAATCAAATTGAGCGACGCTCATAGTGTACTGTTTTTTTTTTTTTTTTCAGCATCTGGTGCGTTTTGTAGGTCTTAACTTGCTCAAAAAGCATGAAGGTTATTAGGTGTGCCTGTGTGGCGATAGCACAGGTGCTTGGTCCCAATCATCGTTGCTGTGCAACTATATTTTCCTTGTTGTTCTTTCATGCCTTCATATTAATTGCCCATATCAACCAACAGGAGGAGGTGTGTGTGTGTGTTATGGACATCAATCTTGCAAGCATGTAGCTAATTACTTTAAAAATAAACATCATCAATTCAGATATTTCACCTCATGAAATCTGTATAATCATTAGGAACTGCTACATGCATTCTTATGCCAGGGGGTGCGGCTGGCTCTACTACTGGGCTTCACGGACAGGAAGCGGAAGTGCCGCCATCTCCTTGTATCAAGCAACACCAGGGTCAACGTTTGCATGGTAACGTTACAGTACCTTTAAATTATGAATCTGGCAAAGAACTGGAAAGAAAGTTATTATCAAGTGGCACTATCACAACAACAAAAAAAACAATTCCGCCCTACCAAACAGTACCTTTCTAGAGCGGACGTAACAGTTTGCCCTAATATTTAGTAAGATAGCATGCGGTTTTTAGTAAAAGACCAGGGCCCAATCCTAAATATAATCTATCCTGGAGTTGTAGTGCACTACGTGGAAGGCTTTACAGGATTCCTAGGGCGCGTTGCGTAGTGGTGGAGCGAGCGATTTGGGATTCCGCCCTTGCCTCTGATTGCGAGAAGGAGCACGGCTAACTTAACGCTAACACTAGCGGGCGAGCACCAGCTCTTCCCTTCCACACCGCATCTCTCCGGTCGCTGTCGTAACATAAATGGCTCGTTTTAAAGTCGTCTTGTGACGGGGTATCTAATATCGACGCGTCGATGTCTTTAAGCTGACAGCTCCAGAGTTGTACGGTAAGTGTGTAGGGTGTGCTAAAAGCTAACGGTGCGTTAGCTGCGATAAGACTTTACCTTCAGTTTGATGGCAATGGAGAGGAATGCGTGACCGAATGAAAGGTGACGGAGAACTTTTTTAAAAACAACTTTTTGCCATTTTTTTTCTGTTTACACCCGCTCTTACGTCAAAGGTTACTTTGTTTCGTCTTTACCTGAATGTTATTGTTATTATTTTATCTGTTTATTATTATTATTTCTCCTGCTAGCTGTTAGTTGAGAGCTGGCTGCGCGGCTAAAGTCAGGGGAAGAGGGTGTGTGTTGTGCGGCTGTCAAAAAGACGCCAGTCTAAATGTCATTTCACAACCTAACTGTGAATTCGTTATTCATTCATTCGTTTTAAACGGGTGCTTTAATGAAATCGTTAATAGATAAAACATCTTGTCGTTGAGCTCAGTTTGGTTGACAGGTTGTGTGTTGTCTGGCTAGCTAACATTGGGTGTTCTTGTTAGCATGTGAGTCGTGTGTTCCTCATAACCTAATGACAAAATATAATTTTATAATTGTATATGTGTACAAATATAAATGTGAACTTGTTTAACACGCGCTAAGTTTTCATTAGAAACAACTGATTAGTTAAACGTTTACTATACTGTTGTTATTGTTATTATTAATCATAATTAAAAAAAAAAAGCAGTGCTTTTGTCATTGCTAATCAACTGTTGCTTCTTGAGGCCACTTGTTAGCTCGCTAACTTGGTGTCCTGTCTGACAATATGTGTCTAATTTCCTTCAAAGTTTGACTTTAGTTTCAGTTTAGATTAGATGCAGGAACGATGCAGAACTCTCCTCGGAGCACTTTCCCATCAGAGCACTTAGTCTCCGACTCCATAATCTGCTGAAGCCTCTGGGACTTTGCTCTGAGCTTTGCCAGCTCGGCTTTGTTATCGGGTTTCAGTATTATGCAATCATTATTTATCCAGTGTGTCATCTGCCACTCCTCCTCCTCCTCATCATCATCATCAGTCTTGTAGTCGTTTCCGCCTCACAGGGTGGTTTTGTGTTTTCTGTAAACCTCAATGAAGCCCTTGGGTATGTCATTGTTTGTCACGTTAAACAAACAGGTCAGACACTTCTTGGTTATAAAGCATGCCGTAACAAACCGTCTGTGCAATTATGGGGAAAATGCCATGTACATATATATATCTATATATATATATAGACATGGATGAATACTTCCTATATATATATTTAAAACAAAGTGGCATTAAGTCTGACACTTTGACCTTGAATCTGAATTGAGGTGGTCACTTTATTTCCTGTTGCTTTGTATGACTGAATTATACTCCTTACCTCTAACTTTCTAGCTTCTTTTGATTGACAAACCCGTCCGCACTTATTTGTGAATCCATCTGTGAACTTGTGTAATTATTATTATACGTCATATCAGAACAAAAGCTTCCTCCTTATTTACACACCTCAGACGATTCGCATTTGGCGACGCCTACAAACCTTTATAAAAGGCAATGCTCTTGCAAAGGCAAAAGTTCTCATAACGCAGCTCGGGAGACACAGCCTGTCTGCTGTCATGGGTACACACTCCTATTGTACGCATACTTTTGAAAGCATTAGCTCAGTTCTGACAGGGTGGTGTTTACATGGCATTTTTTCTGTTTAACCAGTGAGCTGATTTTCATTTTGATCAGCCATGTCATTGCTTTTTATCGGCTTGTTTTTCCCCTGGCAACTCTTCCTCAAATATTAAACAGCTTTATTATACACAGTGCAGACCAAAAGTTTGGACACACCTTCTCATTCAAAGAGTTTTCTTTATTTTCATGACTATGAAAATTGTAGATTCACACTGAAGGCATCAAAACTATGAATTAACACATGTGGAATTATATACATAACAAAAAAGTGTGAAACAACTGAAACTAGAGGTACATTTCCTGAAGAAAATGAGTGGTGCTTTGCCGTGACATCAAAGAGCTTTCCATGTCATAGTCATAGATATAGCTGATGTCACAGCTGATGTTGGTCTCAATGTTAAGTCTGTGGGACTTTTTGGGCACACCCCCTTAGAAAAGTCATAGCACCCCATTCCCGATCAAGCCGCACGATTTGACACCTCATTGATGGGTCTTTGACAAACGGTCTGGGACTAGTTGCATGCCAAACTTTCATACGGAAAAATAAGAAAAAGAAAAAAAAAAAATAAGCCTGTGAGATTATAATAGTAGTGCTTCGCTTTGCAAGCACCACTAAATATGTCATATTCTAGGTTCTTCAAAGTAGCCACCTTTTGCTTTGATTACTGCTTTGCACACTCTTGGCATTCTCTTGATGAGCTTCAAGAGGTAGTCACCTGAAATGGTCTTTCAACAGTCTTGAAGGAGTTCCCAGAGATGTTTGGCACTCATTGGCCCTTTTGCCTTCACTCTGCAGTCCAGCTCACTCCAAACCATCTCGATTGGGTTCAGGTGCGGTGACTGTGGAGGCCAGGTCATCTGGCGCAGCACCCCATCACTCTCCTTCTTGGTCAAATAGCCCTTACACAGCCTGGAGGTGTGTTTGGGGTCATTGTCCTGTTCAAAAATAAATGATGGTCCAACTAAACGCAAACCGGATGGAATAGCATGCATGCCGCTGCAAGATGCTGTGGTAGCCATGCTAGTTCAGTATGCCTTCAATTTTGAATAAATCCCCAACAGTGTCACCAGCAAAGCACCCCCACACCATCAAACCTCCTCCTCCATGCTTCATGGTGGGAACCAGGCATGTAGAGTCCATCCGTTCACCTTTTCTGCGTCGTACAAAGACACAGTGGTTGGAACCAAAGATCTCAAATTTGGACTCAACAGAGCAAAGCACATATTTCCACTGGTCTAATGTCCATTCCTTGTGTTCTTTAGCCCAAACAAGTCTCTTCTGCTTGTTGCCTGTCCTTAGCAGTGGTTTCCCAGCAGATATTCTACCATGAAGGCCTGATTCACACAGTCTCCTCTTAAGAGTTGTTCTAGAGATGTGTCTGCTGCTAGAACTCTGTGTGGCATTGACCTGGTCTCCGATCTGAGCTGCTGTTTCTGAGGCTGGTGACTCGGATGAACTTATCCTCCGCAGCAGAGGTGACTCTTGGTCTTCCTTTCCTGGGGCGGTCCGCATGTGAGTCAGGTTCTTTGTAGTGCTTGATGGTTTTTGTGACTGCACTTGGGGACACTTTGAAAGTTTTCCTAATTTTTCGGACTGACTGACCTTCATTTCTTAAAATAATGATGGCCACGAGATTTTCTTAACTCACTTTAGCTGCTTTTTTCTTGCCATAATACAAATTCTAACAGTCTATTCAGTAGGACTATTAGCTGTGTACCCACCTGACTTCTGCACAACACAACTGATGGTCCCAAACCCATTTATAAGGCAAGAAATCCCACTTATTAAACCTACAGGGCACACCTGTGAAGTGAACACCATTTCAGGTGACTACCTCTTGAAGCTCATCAAGAGAATGCCAAGAGTGTGCAAAGCACTAATCAAAGCAGAAGGTGGCTACTTTGAAGAACCCAGAATGACATATTTTCAGTTGTTTCACACTTTTTTGTTATGTATATAATTCCACATGTGTTAATTCATAGTTTTGATGCCTTCAGTGTGAATCTACAATTTTCATAGTAATGAAAATTAAAAAACATTATTTGAATAAGAAGGTGTGTCCAATCTTTTGGTCTGTACTGTGTGTATATAATATTTTTTACATTGGTACTTAAATAAGACTTCAACTGCTTGGACGGCATGTTAGGAATACCGTGACTCTGTGAACATGTGACAAATACATTGAGATTTGTAGAAAAAACATCACACTAGAAACCTACTCTTGCAGTTGTCTTTTTTTGTTGTTCAATGGTGAGTGTAGGAGTGAAGTAAAATTTTATTACAAATGCCTTCCTAAGAAACTTGTACAAAGGGCGGTATTTGCAACCCCTTTTGAAAGTACTGGAATGGAAAGTTTTTTTTTTTTTTTGCTGTACACTGTAAACATTTGGGTTTGAAATGAAAAGATAATTGAGATGATGGATCAGCACTTTTTTCATGATTTTTATATATCTAGATGTGTTAAACAACTTACTTAAAATATCGCACTTTTTGTTCAAACTAAATCTGTTTTTTTAATGATCAATAATATTGGAACATGAGACTGATGCATATTCCTTGTTGGCCAGATGTGCCCTGTTAGACTTGAGTGTTTTAACGGTGAAAAGTTTAAAATTTGTGCTCTTGGTTTGAACGCCGGATTTTTCTTGTAGACTTGATTTGTTGTCAGTAAGGATAAAACAACATTAAAACCAGACCTCTGGATACGAGAGACTAGCAGGCCATTTAAACATGAGAAAAGTGAGAAACTTGACCAAAGCCTTTGCACAAACATCATGCTTTGGAATGTTCTGAGCAATGTGAAACCACTGGTGTACTGATGAGCTAAACATCGAACAGGTTGGCCAAGGAAAACATTTGATGATGGAAACATTGTGTGAGCTGAAAAGAAAAACCCAGAACAACAGTCTGACATTAACAACAACCTCCACAAAGCAGGTGTGAGGTCATTACAGTCCACCGTTTGAAGAAGACTTTAAGAGTAGTATGTAGCAGATGCATTACGAGAGAGACAGGTTGTACACCACTCAAGATGATCAAGTTGAAATTCAAAAAGAAATACAGAGTCGAGCCACGCAATTTCTGGAACCAAGATTAACCTAAAAACATTAAAACAGCTTGTTGGTCAGTGCTGGTGGCTTTGGGCTTGCATGGGTCCTTCCTAAATGTGCTTACTAATCTTTATTGAGGATGAACCCAGATGAGAATGCACTTCACCTCACGCAGGACAAGTTTAGTAGAAAAGCATCAACAAAGAAGAATGCAACAGTTTGGTTATGTCAGTCTGTCAATTTGATCAAGTTATTGCAAGCAAAGGATATGCAACCAAATAGTAAGGGTTTTAATTGCATTAAGACTTTCTGTTCCAGGAGTTTTACTCAGGCTAAATTTAAGAGATTTGCCATCAGAGGAGTCATACTGTAAGTTGTTTAACACATCTAGATGTAAAATCAGGAAATGAAAATTGAGATTCTGATCTATTGTTATATTCATCTTTTGATTTCAAACCTAATAAATAAATAAATAAAACAAAAACGATATATTCAGCTGTTCTGTTCTAGTGCTTTCGGAACTGTATTTTCTTGTGTTTTCATTGTATTTCTCTGAAAGGAAAAAGCATGATGTCACAGTGTCATCTTGTGCATATGCACTGTGTTATGAATGTACAAAGACTTTATCAGATTTACCATGACTTTATCAGATTTACCATGACTTACTTAGAGCTTGTTGTTACTTTGAAGGCTGTCTGCATGAATGTGTATGCAGTTTAATGTTTTATTTTATTTTTTACATTTTTTACACCCTTGTTCTGAAGCTATAGAATGAGATGCATGCTGCGCTGCTTCCGAATTTAATGTCTCGACTCTACAAACCACACAGCAAGATTTTGGAAAAGATCCAAGTAGAAGATTTAAGAAACAGTTGCACTTCATCGTGTCACATGAATCCACGTGTTTGCTATTTTTCATTTTGCGAATCGTGACCCTGGCCAGGATAAAGTAGTTGATTAAGATGAATGAATGAATGAATAGAGAATTGTCTTCCCCCTAACACATACTACCTAATCCACTTCTCTCAATGGTGTTCCTCAGGTGTTTCACACACCAGTTTTTGAAATCGCCATTTTATTTGGCTTTTCTTTTTGTAGTACATTCGTTCTAACATAAAATGATGTTTCCATGTTGACTAAATTTGTGCATGTAATTTAAATGAATAAGTGATTTAAACACGACAGTGTAATATGTGTCTATAAAGCTGTTATATAGTTATATATTGACCTTAAACTTATTGTGAAGTTGCACAAACTCAAGCTTCCGTAGTATGTTTTTTTTTTTTTTTTTTCATTATGATTATGTGCAAATTCTCCTATGAATACATTAATTTGTGTTCCACTGATCATTGCTGGCCATTTTATATGGTGTGGTGTTGTGTGGTCCATATTTTCCAAGTTCATGTCAAGTGAGGATGAACAAAAAAAAAACAACAACTTTCTACTATTTGTCTTTTTTTATTTCATTTAATCTAGTTAAAGCTAATTTAATTTACTTAAATTTTATTTGTATTGACCAGAGCTTAAACAACCAGTTAGATTTTCCCCCTCATTGTGACATCATATAAGATAATTCCCTCCCCCAGCTTGTTGCACAGCCCTTCTGTTTGCTGGTGGGGTGTGGCTCAGTATGAACTTTTACACAGACACTGAAACATGCATCTGGAGGAGTAGTGCCATAAAGGGAGTTTGAGGTGTGAAAAAAAAATCCTTATCTAAGATGTATTTCAGCTGGAGTATTAACACACACACTTGACCTGTGTGAACTCCATAAGAAATAATAAAATATGGGCGCTTTATGTCCAGTAAACTGTTCTTGCTTATAAAACACCACATCATATAAAATATTTATAGGAGCAATTGCAGAAGATCATTATAACACGGAGAATACATCCTATGAAATCTTCAGATTTGATCAACGAATAATCTGTGATGATTTACTGTAGCTTTATAGACGCATATTAAAATGTCTTCTTCAAATCGCTTATTCAGTTCAATTACATGTCCAAATTGAAACAACATGGCAACATGGAACTCTTTTAAATATCATTTAGCAGTGGTTTTGTTCTTACATACTGTATAGTTTAGAGACCTAAACACATTACTAAAATATCTATTCATATTTTGATGTTTACCAAATTTTCTTTTATTGCAATCTAACTAATAACCTTAAAATTGTTTATAAGCAAAATTTCAAGAGATTTTAGTTCTAGATAACACAGAAATGGCTGAAAAGAAAATATGATTGTAAGCTTGTTCGTGATTGGTGAGAAGGTGTTGATTTTAGTTTTTTTTTTTTATAACAGCCACTCTGACGGTTGTTCCACAAATGACAGGTCCATATGGATATGGAGGGTCTATTGTTCGGTCGTAACATACACGGGGCCAATGCTACACATACAGGCGGTCCCCAGTGTCTGTTCTTTGTGACGGTTAGAGATAAAGCTGTAAAGTCTCCACAGATGGCAAAAAAGAGATACCGATAAGAAAACGACTGTTTAAAGCGGTTATAATGTGAGGTACTCATTAGTTTTACTGATGTTCCACAACATTTAGGCTTTAAAAGAATAAACAAAGTAGATGTCTGTCCTTAATTCCGCAAAAATTGTAATCATTGCCAAAATTTTTTGTTGCAAGAGAAAAAAAATGCTGCGATTAAGGGTAGTCAATTATTTCCGCTCAGGCTTTTGGTTGCTTTTTATTTCGTATTGAACTTCATTTATTTAGCACTTATTTGATGCAGTTATTGAGGCAGTTTAGGAAGAAGTTATTTTTAATTGCTTTTCTTTATCGTTTAAAAAAAAAAAAAAGGAAGCAGCTTTTATGTTGCACATTTAGACGCACATCGTGTCCATTGAGCTCATTTTTTGTCCCCGCTTGTGTCTGGAACAATATCAGTGTAACAGTTAGTGTGATTTGTTAAGAAAGAAAACATGCTTGTAGTAAAGTCTAATTAATGAACTTTAGCTAAGCTCATCAGTATCAATATGATAAATTAATATATGCAAGACAAACAGTAAGACAGCGAATAACTATCTGTATGTTTTCTGTGTTTGAAGCTCTTCATTTGACCAACAATATTTTAAAAGTTGTTCTTTTTACAGTGACTTTCTTGCTCCCACAGTTATTGCTTTGTCAGTTGTTCGAGTTCTTGTAACTACCATCAGATATGTAACGTAAACTTTGTTCAGGAAAGTTTTTAATTTTAATCAAGACAAGTAAGGAAGCAATTTGTCTCACTTACAGCATCTAGACTGAACAAGACGGAAGCCTGAGTGTACAGTAGATAAGAAGAGGAACGTAGGAAAACGAATTCATGTTCAGTAATAATTTAATTTCACCTTAGACTGAGTTCATTTGTATTTGAAATTATTTAATGATAATATCTGGTGATTAATGCAAAATAGTATTGTAATTAAAATCATACAATAACGTGTAATTTAACTTATATGTTTAACTATATGTCAAATTCAGTGCAATAAACATTAATTATTAAGTAGTGATTTAATCGGCCTTCCTTTCTCATATAGATTTTTCTGTAGTATTTTTCTGAAGCAGGTGTATGACAATGCAGAGTTGTGTGTTTTAATGAGGTTTATCAGTTAGATTTATGTAAAGCAGAATGGATCTGTTAGATGTCCTGTACTGCAGTGCTGTCTCACACACCCCGAGTTCTGATTAATATCTTTCTCCACATAAATGCCAGGGACAGGTAGAGTAGTGAGATAAAAAGTTGCGTGAATGTTCCCTGATAAACTGACTGACAGAATGAAACAGAGTGAACTTCTGAGGACTGAACAAGCTTTACATGATTTGCATGTAGCTCAGTGAGGCACTGAGAGGCTCTGCAATATTCAACAGACAGACAGTTTTCTTCCCTGCATACTTGCTCTCAGATGCTGGCTCTTCTTTTCCTAACCCTCCTTTTCCTTTCTTCTCTACAGATTTTAATTCTCCCCAGACCATCTGGGTCCTGATGTGGCCACGCGGAGGTTTAGTGCAGCGGACAAGCTGAAGAGCTCTGGCATCCAGACCCGACACCACACACATACACACAAACACGCACAGACAGAGAGACCGACGTCTATAGGTAAAAAGTTCATCAGTGTACGTTTACATCACGTTCTCTTTAACACACTTGACAGATTGCCATATCTGAAGCTGCTTCAATTGCAGGAGTTTGTTTGTTTCACATGCATTTTTGCTTAACTCTTCATTTATTTAGCAGTTCAGTGATCAACTATTTTTATTGTTATTATTCCTTCAAGTGTTGGTTTTAGTGCAAATTAGAATAGGTGGCTCTTATTTATTTATTTATTTATTTATTTTAACTTGAGATGAAGTCATTTTGTATAATGAGAGTTTGACCAAATGAGCTAATCAAAAAGCAGTTAAATATATTAATTATGTAAATAGATGGGCATTATGAAAAAATATATGACCAACATTTAAAAAATCCAGTAACTCAAAATAATGAGAAAGCCAGGCAATTCCTCTCATTGGCTGATCAAACAGTTCATCTGTATTATGAACATAACTTATTTTTAAATTAGATTTTAGAGTCAGTGTGGCGACAGGTGAATTGCATTTTGTCTGCGTTTTTTTCTTTTTTTTCTTTTTTCTTTTTCCACACACTGAGTTTAAAGTATCAAAGCATATTCATCACTGACTACCAATGACTGGTTTGCTTGATTGGCCAGCCAACTTCCCTGATCTGAACCCAAAGAGAATCTATGATGTATTGTCAAGAGGAAGATGAGAAACACCCGGCCCAATGATACAGGCGTGTCACATGCCATGTCTCATCGCATTGATACAGTGATTCATGCTAAAGGAACCTCGAGCAAATATTGAGTGCATTAATGCACATAATGTTTCTAAATTTGTGTATTGAAAATTCTTTTTTGATTGATCTTAGAAAGTCTAATATTTTAATATTCTGTTTTTTTCTTCATCAAAAAATTTTAATCAACAAAAAAAGGGTATTTCAAGCCTTTTTCTGTTGATTAAAATTTTTTGATGAAGAAAAAAAACAGAATATTAAAATATTATACTTTACATGTAATGAATCTACACACAATTGAATTTTGATAAATTTTCAACATAGCAAAAATAAGCATTGACTAAATATTTGGATTGGGTTTTGTAATTGTGTAATTTGGTAATTGAAATCTATGTAAAAGGCCAGTATCCGAAACATAATAATATCATCACTACATTTTTTCAGCCCCAGTCAGGCTGTTCATAGAATGTAGCTAAACAAATATTGTGCATTTTAGTGTAATACTGTTGTTCAGTGTTAGCTAATGCCTGTGCTGTGTCTGTAGTCCTAGGCATGCTTTTCAACCTCATTTTGTTCTTCACTTCTTATCTGTTGTTTTGAGTAGTATGGAAAAATGTTAATCTTGTGGTTTATTATAAACCAAATTAATTCTCACTGAAACCAATACTGTGTGTTTTAAATTTTTTTGTGTTCCGCCGAAAACACACGAAGTGTTTTTTTTTGTTTAAGCTCGTCTAGATAAAGGGGAAGCTGCTTTTTCAGAGAAGGAAGTGAGGGTTTCATAAATGTAAATGTTTAGACACGTTATGAGCAGTACATTTTTAAATATTAGGCTTATCAGCATGGTAAACATGTAGTTTGATGTGTAGACTTGTATTGAAAGCCTGAGATTGAAGAACACATCACACCAGTAAATGTAGTGACTCAAGGTCACCTCTGTAAAATGTTGTGCTTTTAAACTGGATGACTAGATACATTACTGCAGCCAAATTTATAAAAAAATAAAAATCAGTTATTAAAATGTCTTAATATAAACAACATAAATATTATTGCCTTTTAAAAGTGAAACAATAATTCAGAAGCACAGTCATTTTAGAGGCTTGTCTCGTCTTTTACACTTTGGTTTCTGTCTGCAGATTTCCCCGGAACCTGATAGCCATCCTGTTGCCATGTCGACCTCATCGCTAAGGCGACAAGTGAAGAATATTGTTCACAATTACTCTGAAGCAGAGATTAAGGTGAGGGGTTGCTTTCATTTATGCCTACGCTTTCCCTCTATAGAAATCCGCTGTCCGTATTGTACTATTCTGCTTGTATAATCAGTTTGTGCAGTTGTAATACTTCTGAATTAAACCTCAAACAATCCAATACCTTCCAGAGAAAAGATACCTTGTTCTTAAAGATGTGAGTTTGATTAAGTTCATACTAAAAAAATCAATGTTTTTATTTTTTATACTTCTCCAGGTCAGGGAAGCAACTTCCAATGACCCTTGGGGTCCGTCCAGTTCTCTGATGTCAGAGATTGCAGATCTGACATATAACGTAGTGGCCTTCTCAGAAATCATGAGCATGGTTTGGAAGAGACTCAATGACCACGGAAAGAACTGGAGGCATGTGTATAAGGTCAGCACATCACCCTAAACTTATGAATGTAAAAATAAGAGTCACATTTTCTTTTTTATTAACAGTAACTTCACTCCTATTGTCTACCTGACCTCCATATTTTTTTCAGGCAATGACTCTTATGGAGTATCTGATAAAGACGGGTTCAGAAAGAGTGGCTCAGCAATGCAGGGAAAACATCTACGCTGTCCAGACACTCAAAGACTTTCAGTTCATAGACAGAGATGGAAAAGACCAGGTACCTAACACACACGCACACACGCGCGCGCGCACACACACACACACAGAGCAAACAATCGATTTCATCACAATTGAGCGAATTCACGACTGAGGCACCAAATGTGTAGAACATAAATCATTATCACTTAAAGTCTAGAAACGTTTGTTAAGCACCTCTGTCAGAAGTAGTGGAACTGTGGTTAATGTTATAATCAAGACATCTATCATTCAAGAGGTTTTCAGTAATTTAGTTTGGAAAGCGATTAAAAGCCATCCGAGTTCCCAACCAAGCCAACTGTCATTATCTCACTTCTGTTGTCATGTTATGCAAAGCATCAGAGACTGCTGCTTTAAGGCAGTTGGTTTCCCGCGTAAAAGTCAGTGTCGTGTGCATTTATGGCGTATGTCAGTGGATCCATGGCACCATCTGTAATCACACCACCGCCTCTTCACAGTATGGCGTATGAGGTGAGGGATGTGCGGGGGAAAAAAATCATACATTTTAGAATTCCACAATGTAGTTCATTCTCATGGTTGTTAAAATCAACGTTGCCAAACTCCTAAGAATGTATAAACAGTATAAGAATGATTTAGATTTGTGGTTCGTGGTAGCACAGCTGGTGAAAAACAAGGACAGGCATTTCAGGAATAGCACCTGATAAATTATAAAACATGTAGCACACTTATGTAAGCTCATTTTCCATAAAGGGTGCCAATAATTGTGGTTCAGAATGCAGTGGTGTAATCTATTATCTTATGATGTTATTAACTCTTTCCACTTGTATTAATGATACCTGAGGTAATTTAGATTTTTTTTTTTTTTTGTAACCTTTAGAATTAAGGGTACATCACAAGAGGTGAGGCATTGCTGAGTCATTTCCAGCTCAATGCTTCACCACTCATTTATTAGCCTTCAGGAGAATGGAACTTGGTGGGTGTTTGCAAAATCAACCTTCATTCAACCAAATTGCTACCGAAATGAATGAAGGAACATAAAAGCATTATTTTGCAGCAGGAGACCACACCAAATTGTGATTGTGGATGTGTTGATAATTTGGAAACAAATTTTTTAAAGCACATTATATCACTATTTATTACAACTACAGATCCGCGATCGATCAGCTCGTGACTAGTTTTCTGCTTGATCGGCCATGACTTGAAATCGGTCATTCAACCTCGTATATCACCGTTTCTATGCCATGCTTGCGCCTCCAAGTGGTGCAACAGAACAATGTTTGCTGGGAGTGCTTAGGAGTGAGGGGATGAACTTTCTCATCAATTATAGTGCCATTAATCAATCTGTGCTTCATTCCCACCTCCCAATGGTGCATGTGCAGCCGTTTAAGAAGCACGTTATAGTCTTCACTGTCCCTTTTGATTTTTTCTCAGTTGAATACAGTATCATTTGTACAAAATAAAACTCTGAGCTTCAACCTGGAGAAAATCCTGTACCATTGTGCAGTTTTGGAGAAAATATAAACATTATTTAATAGTTCTTTAATGTTTTATTATATGCATATAATTGTTTGTTAATGTTAAATCTTTTGTTAAATCTTTAACGTATAGTATCAATTATAGTTTATAGAAAAAAACGAAAATCAGAATCAATATCAGCCAAGAAAAAATTCCTATTGGGGTGTTACTGATTACAACCTGTTAGCACTGTTTACAAACCATTTCGGTGTGTTCTTATATTTTTGTACTGCTTTTTGTTTTTTCCTTTTCCTTTTTTCATCAAGGGTGCCATAAATTATGAGGTGGAATGCAGTGCCATAATCTATGATCTTATGCAATTATCTCTTTCAAATTGTATTAATGGTACCTGAGGTAATACACAGTATTTAATTTAAAAAGTGGAACTCTCATATAATAAAAAATCATTACATGTCATGTTGAAATAGTTTCATTTTAAAGATTATGGCCCATATAAATCAAAAACCAGAATCTCAGAATATTAGAAAATCTTATTTCGAGTTTACTATTCATACAGTATAGCATAGAATTCTTCAGGATATGGGCTGCAACTGTTGCATTCCTAATATCACGCCACTCCTGAACTAGACATGACATAAGAAATGTCTTACCTGTGCAAAGAAAAGAAAAAAGAACTGGACTGTTGCTCAGAGGTCCAAAGTGCTCTTTTCAGATGAGAGTAAATTTTGCATTTAATTTGGAAATCAATGTCCCAGACCCTTAAGAAAGAGTGGAGGATCCAAGTTGCTTGAAGTCGCGAGTAAGAATTCCACAGTCTGTGATGATTTGGTGTGCAATGTCATTTGCTGGTGTTGGCCCACTGTTTTTTTTTTTTTTTTCTTTTCTCTTTTTAAATTTATTTATCAGATTTTAGTAAACTTCTGGTTTCTGTCTGTTGCCAAGCTTTATGGAGATGCTGATTTCCTTTTTCCAGCTTAGCACCTGCCCCCAGTGCCACAACTACCACTAACTGGTTTGGTGTGACCATGATATTACTCTGCTTGATTGGGAGACAACTTGCCTCATTTGAAACTTATAGAGAATCTATGGGATTGCGTCAAGAGGAAGATAGGAAACGCACTATACAAACAAATTGGCTGCTATTAAAGCATTCTAGTCAATAAGGCTTCAGGAGTGCCACAGGATAATCATCTACTGTACGTCGTGCCGCATTGATGCCGTGATTTGCGATAAAGGAGACCAGACCAAGTACAGTGGAACCTTAGATTGCGAGCATAATTTGTTCGTTGTACATCAAAATACTCTTATATCAAAACGAATTTCCTCCAATATTGGAAACAAAATAATGGAAACTCGGATGATTTCTTCCTTAATCCAAAAAAATAAAACAAATTAATAAAACCTTCACTTTACTTTTGAAAAGAATCATAAGACCTGAGATAGGCGAGGAGGAAGGGGGGGGGGGGAGGGGGCTGCCGGGTAGGGGACACACAACCGCGTGTGCACACACAAACACTCTAGTTTTTAGATTTTCATAAGCTGTAAGCTATGAAAGAATCTATAATATGAGAGTTTCATTTTTAAAATTTAATTATGGTGATAAATAGTTTTTTTTTTTATGATATTCAGGGTTTTTGAAATGTAGATTTTTTTTTTTTGTAATCTTCAGCATGAAGTGTACGTCACAAGAGGCAAAGCATCAACAAGTAATTTCAAAGACAACATTTCACCAGTCATTTACTGGTGGGTGTCTTTAATATCAATATTCATGAAACTTGGACAAACAGTATGTTTGAGTTTCTCTTCAATAAGAGCAATGCTTCAGATATCCTTTGTGCAGCCTGGCTTTTAAAATTTAAACTGCAGAGCCACCCGTTCAAGGTCTCTCAACACAACAGAATAAAACGCTCTTCTCCTACTCATTCCAATGCATGTACGCACACACACACACACACACACACACACACACACACACACACACACACACACACATAGATGAACTCTTTACACGTCACATCTGTTTAGCTTTGGTCTGTATCTTTTTATCGTTTTATCATGGTGTATGGTTCTGTGTATGGTTCTCTTTTAACTGAATGTTTATTAAATTGTCGTTTGTCACACTAGTATGCAACGTGGAGAGACTACTGTACACAATACAACATGAATAAAAAAAATATTCGTCTGCATATACAGTCGTGGCCAAAAATGTTGAGCATTAAATAAATATTGGAAATTGCAAAAGTTGCTGCTTAAGTTTTTATAATAGCAATTTGCATATAATCCAGAATGTTATGAAGAGTGATCAGATGAATTGCATAGTCCTTCTTTGCCATGAAAAGTAACTTAATCCCGAAAAAAACTTTTCCACTGCATTTTATTGCTGTCATTAAAGGACCTGCTCGAGATCATTATGTCAGGTTGATTGGGTTAGAATGGCGGACTTGACATGTTAAAAGGAGGGTGATGCTTGAAATCATTGTTATTTCATTGTTAACCATGG
Source organism: Clarias magur (assembly GCA_013621035.1). Classification (NCBI taxonomy): domain Eukaryota; kingdom Metazoa; phylum Chordata; class Actinopteri; order Siluriformes; family Clariidae; genus Clarias; species Clarias magur. Next base: position 798,740 of record QNUK01000056.1, read on the forward strand.
TGACCTGCAAAGAAACGCGTGCAGAATTGCGTTGCATAAAAATGGCTTGACAGGCAAGGATATTGTGGCTACTAAGATTGCACCTAAATCAACAATTTATAGGATCATCAAGAACTTCAAGGAAAGAGGTTCAATTCTTGTTAAGAAGGCTTCAGGGTGTCCAAGAAAGTCCAGCAAGCGTCAGGATCGTCTCCTAAAGAGGATTCAGCTGGGGAATCGGAGTGCCACCAGTGCAGAGCTTGCTCAGGAATGGCAGCAGGCAGGTGTGAGCGCATCTGCACGCACAGTGAGGCGAAGACTTTTGGAAGATGGCCTGGTGTCAAGAAGGGCAGCAAAGAAGCCACTTCTCTCCGAAAAAAACATCAGGGACAGATTGATCTTCTGCAAAAGGTATGGCGAATGGACTGCTGAGGACTGGGGCAAAGTCATATTCTCAGATGAAGACTCTTTGCGATTGTTTGGGGCATCTGGACAAAGGCTTGTCCGGAGAAGAAAAGGTGAGCGCTACCATCAGTCCTGTGTTATGCCAACAGTAAAGCATCCTGAGACCATTCATGTGTGGGGTTGTTTCTCATCCAAGGGAGTGGGCTCACTCACAATTTTGCCCAAAAACACAGCCATGAATAAAGAATTGTACCAGAACACTCTCCAACAGCAACTTCTTCCAACAATCCAACAACAGTTTGGTGAAGAACAATGCATTTTCCAACACGATGGAGCACCGTGCCATAAGGCAAAAGTGATAACTAAGTGGCTCTCACAATACACTTTATTATAGATACCTGCACATTCATGCAGTGTGTGTGAGTGTGTTGGAGTTGTGAACTGTCTGCCCCCCGCCACCCACCCAATTTTAAACAAAGAGGAAACTGTTTCATTCATGGAAGGAAGTGTAGACTGTTTATTGCACCTCGTGCAATCTGAGCGTTATTTTATGACTACGTAATAAATTCTGCTGAACTTTCTAGTATGTTTAATTTTAAATGTCTGTAGTTTCAGAGCTTCATAGTGCCCTAGTTAGCGAACTGCGAGTCAGATTCCATCTGATTCAGAGCGAAATATGTAATAATGGACTTGAATGAATCATTTATAATGTATTTCTGTGTCTGCGTTTCTTTGATCAGGGTGTAAATGTAAGAGAGAAAGCCAAGCAGCTGGTGACTCTTTTGAAAGATGAGGAAAGGCTACGAGAAGAGAGGATCCACGCACTTAAGACCAAAGAGAAGATGGCACAGACCTCAAGTGGTGAGTCAGCTAATGACATTAAGAGCTGCTTCGCTCGCTAAAAGGGGAAAAAAGGTCACGATGCTTGTATTTAGCACAGCGTGCGGGGGAGCACCACGCTTGGCCACATTAAGAAATGAATGCTTTTTTTTTTTCAAACCATAATGCCTAGCTGTTTAACCCCCAGCGTCTTCGGCTCCCTCGGCTCCTACTTTAGGACTGCAGTCAGGTACAGAATCGGACCAGGCATGGCCACAGAGCTCGGGGGAGGAGGACCTTCAACTGCAGCTGGCGCTGGCCATGAGCAAGGAAGAGGCAGAGCAGGTAAAATTACACACCCAGTCAGCTCTCACGTCCTCTGGCAGCAGGTAAAACTGGACGTCAAAGACATTTATAAACATATATTTCTAAAAACAAAAATGTAATAGTATTGAACAGTTGCTGGATATAGATGGATTTATGAATAATGCAGATTGGAGGTAGCAACCATTTGTAACAATAAAAAAAGAATGCTTTAGATTTTAGTTGCATTTTACAAAAATAAATCTCAACTGAATCTGAATAATTATTAAATGCAATTAAAAAAGGTCTAAATATTTTATAAAAATTTTAACTTTAAATAGTTTGTCTAGTCTTTTACCACAACAGCATATTTCAAATTGTTTGTTTCTTCTGTAGTAAGGGTGCCTTATGAGTAATCAGGTAAGGCTCAATCATAAGAGGACAAACGAATGTAGAGTAAGTTGTATGTTAAAACTGTGTTTTTTTTTTTGTTTTTTTTTTAAAGGTGGCTTCACTTGAGTGCTTACACACTGGTTCAAAAGTTAGTACTTTTTTGAATTAATAATTAATTTTTAATTATGTGTTTTTGCGTAAAAACATAAGCAGCCATCTATTTGCCTAACACTGAGACCAGCTACGATCGGACAATTTTTATGATGTTTTCACACAAAAACACATAACTAAAAGAGGGGGTTCTAACTTTTGAACATGTCTGTATACATGTCAGATTTTCTTTTTCCAATGTCATTTTAAATGACATTTTAAGAACTTTTGGTTGACATCTTTAGTCTTGTTCTACTGTTATCTATATCTAACACTAACTAGTTTCAAATCCCTTCCCCAACCACTTTCATTTCTGCACTTGGTTTCTTACTCTGACTTCCTACTTTCACTCACTCTGTAGTAGCTTAGAGATCATAGCTACTAAGCTAAGGCCCTTCAACTTGTTTAAGCCCCCACTTACTCACTCACTCACTCACTCACTCACTCACTCCTGTCCTTGCCCCGCCCCTCACCCCTCTCCACCAGACTAGTGCTGACCCTCTGGAGGATGCAGAACTCCGCTACGCGCTCACTCTCAGCAAGGAGGCTCACCAAGAGGTCAGGGATCATGGGATGTACAGATCCCGGGGGTGAAAGCTGCTCCCGTATCGCTTTCTTGTGCACATTCCAAAATTCAATCACAAATCAGTGATCAGTTTGCAATCGAGCCTCGATAAACTTCAGCCTAATTTCACTGAACAATCAGTTGACAAGAAAATATGAATATAAGGCGCAATTCTCTGGTTAATTATGGTTTTGCAGTTGATGAACATAAGTTTGTTGTTTTAAATCGTATGTAATTATAGCTAATTTGTGTTAGAAATGAAAGCATGCCATTAAACCGTTCCGCTCCTGTAATTATTTCTTAATTTGATATAAAAGTTGCCCTTAAATCTCACGAGCCATGTTTCTCATTAGCCACCCCGTGCTGTTTACTGCACTGATGTAATGATGATGGTTTGTGATTGGCAGGAGGAACGTTTGCGCAGGGGGGATGATCTAAGACTGCAGATGGCCATCGAGGAGAGCAAGAGGGAGAAAGCCAAACCTGAGGAGGTGTGTATACGAGTGTGTAAGGAGTGGGCCTGTATGAATGGAAGTATAGTTCATAATATGCGTTTTTGCTGTATCTCTGGTAATAACTAATAATAATAATGATTAAGCCAACAAGTAATTATGTTAGAAAACATTATTATAATAACTCAAATCATAGCTCATGCTGACATGCTGCAAAATCTGTTGGTAATGAAATAAGGGGGAATTTTGTCCTGCTATGATTTATCAGTCGACAACACCCATTCAGCTGATGACACAATCAAATGTGGAAGCAATTAAGGCATAAAAAGAACTGACAATAAAGAGCAAAATACACCCACCACCCTGTTCAGCTCAGTCATTGTGAGCCCTGTAAATAATCTACTCTTATTCATGTTTTTTCCCCTCTTCATTTATAGTGTCTGTATGTAAGAAATGAACGTTGAAGTTTATACACCAATCAGCCTGAATATTAACATAATTATCATTGATTACAAATTATATACCAGTAAAATGGTGACAGGATCATGGGCACTGAAAGACTCACGAGTGCCAGCAGGAAGCAAAAGCCAGCGCATTTGGCCCAATGCCACAGAAAATCCAAAAGAAAAAGTTAATGATGGTCATGATGGGTCACCAGAACACCCAGTGCGTGACAGCTCACCACACACAGGGCCCAGCAGGCAAAGAGAGCAAGACTGGGATCTGGGCATGCTGGAGGCCGGGTCAGCAATCTGATCAAGCACTTATGGTACACATCAGACAAACAAGCCCGATTACCCAGAGGATCCTCCTGGTGCCAGACACGATAGCACACCCCTAGAGCCATGCCCCAAGGGGCCAGAGCTGCCCAGGTTACACAAGTGGAAACTACACAATATTGGGCAGAACGGTTTCATTAGGGCTGATCGGTGAAATACTGTATGTGTGTGTAGGCTTGCACAATATGTATCTCCATTTTAGTCTTTTGATGTTCTTCCCATCTCCCTTCTCAGTCCGCCCTGATGGAGCTGAGCACTGTAGACCCGTGGGGAGCTCCAGCAGCTCCAGGCTCTACCGGCCCATCTCCTCCTCCGTCTGTGACCCCTGCCCCTTCAACAGGACCCTGGGGCCACAGTGACCCCTGGGGTGCAGCGTCTCCTGCCTCTCCCCCTAGTACTGACCCATGGGGGGGCGGGCCACCTTCAGTAGCCCCTCCACCAGACCCATGGGGGGGGACTTCCACAGTGAATTCTGACCCCTGGGCATCTACAGGTGAGTAAAGACCATGTAAAAGTACTTTTTTACAGGACAGAGCAAGGTAAAAGTGGCATAGATGGCTTGGTGTCTAACTGGAATTTTTCATAGAAACGTTTAGGCTAGAGTAGTATTCTATGGGTTTTTTTTTTTTTTTTTTCCCCCGGGGGGGGTTTGGGACAACCATCTGTTGTATTCTTTACATGAATTGCAGGACATTTATAATGTCTATAATGGAATTAGAATCATCAGACCAACAGAAAAACGTTTTGGCTTATCATGTTACAAGAATTTTATGCTCAATTGTTATAACTATTCGGCGTGGCCCAGAAGTCTGGACCCATAGGCAAAAATATGCACAAGTATAAATTTGAGCAAATAATGAAGTTGATTGCATCTGACTTTGACGCATTTGTGTTTACACAAAATACAAGAATGTTCAACCTTTGTTAATGTATCAGAACTGATGTTGCAGAGATGATTTCCTCCTTCAGGACCAGTCCCGATAGACTACTGACTTTGGATGACCTTGGAGAAAAAAAGACCAGTGGTGTTGGTTCTGGATCTGTTTGCTCTTCTGTCATTGATTTAAAAAGCTATCTTGGGTCTAAAATGAAATGAAAAGGAAAATTTCATATAAGAAAAAAAATGCCTGCGTTTCACCCTGTATAGTAAATCTTTGTATGGAGGAATCTTTCATGGAGTTGGGCAAACGTTTTAGATTTTATTTACAACATTTCGATTTTATTTAAAACTCTATCCACTCCCTGGGTGGGAAGGAACGGCACACACACTCTCCCCTGTCAATCACAGTGTCACTAGGCAATCATGGGTGTCTGTGAGCTCATGTATGTGGAAGGGTGTGTGTATGCATGTATAATATTTACAGAGTCATATCTTTCAGTATTATTTGAGTGTTGTCTACCATTTCACCCTTCCCTGTTTACCCTGCATTTACCATTCCTGTATTGACTGACTTTGATACCAATATCTGGTGTACATCCTGATACCAAAATGATGATAATAGGAAACACACACACAGACACACACACACACACACACACACACACACACACACACACACACACACACACACACACACACACAGACAGACACACACACACAAACTGCCACTAAATAAGCAAAATTCAGTTAAATTTCTTAATTTTTTTGCATAAATAATGGGAATAAGTCAAATATTGAAATCGTCTAAGGATCACTGTAATTAGGTCTGAGGATTCATGTAATTAATGTCATAGTAGGTATAGTTTTCACCCAATATTAGGTGCATTCAAAAAAGAAAAATTCCTCCCTTTGGATGGGGGTTTGGAGAGAGGAGGAGATTTTTATACATTTTTCCCACAAGGTCTATAGTAGATTAAAGTTTAAACAAGCTGGAATATTGATCTCATCGTAACTCTTTTGCTGTTCATTGGCATTTTTCCACTGTACTGTCATACCACTTTTACTGACAGGAGAAAGATTTTACTGCAGTGTAAAAATAATCCTTCATAATACAGATTCATTCCTTTCTTCTAGAATAAAATAAGCACTATCCAGAGTGTATCAAAGTTTCAACTCCTTGCGTGACTTTAGTTTGCACGCATGCGTTTCTCCACCTCTGACCCTTTCATCTGTCCTCCCCAGCCGTGACCCCTCCTAGTACAGACCCCTGGGCTTCATCAGTGCCTGCTGCCCCAACCTCACTCTCAGGGTCATCCGATCCTTGGGCTGGGGAAGGGGTTGCCCCTGCAAGTGATGCTCTGACCTCTGACCCCTGGAGTGGTTCCACTAAACACACAAATGGCACAGGTACACATGACCACACACAATGTCATCCATCCTATGAATAGCTGAGTTAGGCCTTTCTTTCAGGACTTGACAAATGCAAACTGTTTTTAGAAATTACAATTGCGCCGTTTGTTTGAAATAAACGCAAAATCACATGATGTGTTCTAACCCAGATGGCTTGAGCAAGGATGTATCTTGTGCATGTTTGCTGTTTCAGAGGATAGACTTTAGGGTCAGATAAAAGTTAACCGTAGAAGGAATTATGAATGTAAACTCTCATGATATGCGAATCCGGTCTGATCTAACAATGTGGCTTGTAATGTGAGCATAGCCTCATAACCAATCCCTCTTGTTAATCCGTGTGTTTATACTCATTGCCATCTTGTCTGTCCAGGATTTCCAGTTTTTCACAAATGTAATACAGAGTAAAGCTGACCTTTTTTTTTAATAAACTTAATTTTTATAAACTGATCATTTATTTTTCTTTATGAAGCCAAATTATCAGCACTTTGTTTCTTGTCCTTGTTTACTTAGCTAAAATATTACCCAAATTCTTTGAGAACAAAATGCAACAAACGCCAATTGTCATTTATCATGCTGAGGAAGCAGGTACAGTGTTTTGCCATGGGTTATAAGAAAAGTTGGTAAAAGTCCTGGCACTTTTATAATAATAATAATTTCAAAAAATCTATCATATTGTGTGTTCATGCTTTCTCCCCCTTTAAAACCCACTTCCCACTCCTCTTTCAGTAGGTCATGATCTTGCCTTGTGACCTGCTCAGCATGTGGGAGGCAGCATTAATTAATTATTAAACATCCTCTCTTCCTGTTTATCACTCGAGTCCATCCTCTCCTATGTTTTCCTTCAGGAGATCCAGAAAGGAGAGGCTCTGCAGTAACAGGCAGTGATGTAGGTGGTGGAGGAAGCACAGGCTCTCCGGTGCCCTTCGACCTCTCATCACTCGGCTCGTCCCTGCCGGTTCGGAAAACCCCGGAGTCGTTCCTGGGCCCCAACGCAGCACTGGTGGATCTGGACTCCCTCATATCATCAAAACCCAAACCCAGACAGACCCCTCCCACTATGACTTCATCTCACAACCCTTTTCTTCAGTCACAGAGTAGGTACTCCGAATGGCAACATTTTAGCTTCTAAGAACTACTGATGTATATTTGCAAATTATAAAACAAAGGACTAATAGTAGATTTCTGGTACAAGCTTACTTTCTATTTTCAGGGAAAAAAAATAGATGATATGGCAGAGAGTGTGTTTAGACCAAAGTGACGTGAAGAATTATTTGCACCCTTCCTGTTGTATTTTATTTTATTTTTTTATGTTTAATTGCTTTTTTACATGGGGCCAAGTAGGTTTGGAGAGAATTTTGCTTTCATACATGAAATTATCAGTTAAAAACAGTATTTTGTATTTACTCAAGTTATCTTTGTGTAATATTGAAATTTGTTTGATGGGCTTAATCCAAGTACAATGACTTTTTCACAACATTGTATATCCTAATTTAAAATTCTGTAACAAATAATGTGTGTAACAAAGTATCCTTGTTATTCACTCACCTCCTCTTCGCTTGATCCTTTTCATTTTTCTTCTAGGCCCCTCACCTGCACCAGGTGTGGCAGTCACTCCCGGCAGCACCATTTCCAGCCGGGGTGTTTCACCAACGCCAGCTTCTTCTTCGAACCCGTTTGGAGTGACCCCAATGGCCTCCATTTCCCCTCAGCCTTCTTCACTTGGTCTAAGCCAGTTACGTACCAGTCCTGTCCCGCCTAATCCCATGCTGAGCCAAATGCCTACAATGGGAATGGTTCAGCCAGGGATGAGCATGCCAGTAATGGGGGTCCCTATGGCGGCCCCCAGCATGAGCATGGGAATGGTACAGTCCAGTCCGATGGGAATGCCTTTCAGTGGAGTTTCTCCCATGGGCCCTGCAGGAAACTCCATGATGATGGGCTCCGCGGGAGTCGCTCAGCCAGCGCTGGTTTTGGGGCCCCCATCAGGAGTAGGCGGTGTTATGGGTGCCGGAGGATCTGTGACAGGGGGCGGGGCTACGGGTACAAGCACCAATCCGTTTCTTCTCTGAGAATTTTCACAACCCCCCCCCTTCTCACTTGAAAAACTGCCCCATCGACACGGCGTGCAAGATGAGAAAAATTGCATACGTCATTATATTTAAAGCATTTCAGATTTCACTTTATTCCTTTTCATTTTGCTTCATAAGAAATAAGAGCTAGTGGGAGCAGTTAAGTTCTGTTTTATTTTAATTATTTGTTCTTGTTTGTTTCTGGGGGTGTTGACATGCGCATGTATGATTGAGAAGGATCATTCAGTCAGTGTGATTGTGTAAAATCTTGACTGAAGAAAGATGGAGAGAAATTAGCCACTAATAAACTGATATAATTAAGTCACCCACACATCCCTACTCTAGAGAGGACGTAGTAGTGACGCTTGGAGTGTGCATGAAGGAGCGCTTAAACTCTCACTGCTTGGACTAAGATGAGATCGTCTTTGCATTTAAGCCACATCTCTGATTAAACTGGGTGTAATACTTTTAATTTAATTCAAAGTCTAATTTTCTTCCTAATTTATTGTTTTTTTTTTTTTTTTTCTTTTGTTTGTTTTTTTTCTCCTGGGATCAAGCAACCGAAGAAAATAACTTTGACATACAGCCATTGAATGCGATGCCTGGTTTAACATTATTTACCCAGTGACATTTCAGTATAGACTGATGAAGTGCTACTGCTAAACATCTGGGTTGAGACAGAAAGGATGAGTGTGTGTGTGTGCGCGTGTGATGCGTGTGTGTCTGTCCATGAACCCTAACGCTGTGTTTATTACATTAAACCTCATCTGTGGGCGATTTGTGTCTGCATTACAGTGACACTTTTCAGTGATTGTCCATGAAGGCATCTGTATTTAGTGTTGATGTCCTTTTATTCATTTTTGTTTCACTTTTTGTTTTGTTTTGTGATTTGAAGCATTAGTCAGAACTGTCACACGGGACACGATTTTATTCTCATATTGCACCACCCACCCACTCGTTCCCGTACGTGTTTCCGAAATAAAACATGTGGGTGGACTTAAACGCTTCTAAAATTGTGACCTGGATGAATTTTTTGCGGGAATTTAAATGCTAAAATTTGGGGGACTGAATAACAATCCATGCTGTTATTCTTAATTTCCTTTTGATGAATTATTTTATATATGAAGATATCTCTTATACTGGGAAAGATGAAAGATTATGGTGTTGACTGTGAATAATCACATTTAAAAAAAATAATAATAAAAAATGGAGGATGGAAAAAAAAATAAATGTAAAAAAAAAAAAAATGCTTGTTTTGGGTTTTCCGTTACAGCAAAGTCAGGACCAGACATGTCTTTGATATTTCATATGATTTTCATCTGCATTTTTATTTTGATGCAAGGCATAGAATATTGTGGTGCCTGATTTATTTAGGTAAAATTCAGAAAGGTAATATTTGCAAAGGAAGTGTTAGTCGTTGAAGACAATTGAAAACATTGAACTGTTTCCACACACACACACACAATGTTCAGTCAAAATACACTGATGGAGACCCAGTCACCCGGTAGAGTTAACAGATTTACATTTAGTGCGCCAAGCAAAAAAAAAAAAAAACATGCAAAGAGCTTTCAAGTGCAATAAAAATGTATAACTAGTCAAAATAGTGAATTATCCTGGAAAGCTTACATCTCTAGCTGGTGAATAGTAACTAAGGACATCTTATTTGCATTATTTTCCTATATAAACCATAATCTGACCCCAGACATGTATACATGATTTCTATTTGTATGGTCAATACCTTCTTGATTTACTCTCAAAATGTTTAATAATAGTGGCGTTCGAGTCAAACCAGGACTTGTGATATTTCTCATGAATGAAGGCGTAAAACCAATTGACTTTTACAGAAGACGTCCAGCATGCTATCGTGATGAGGCTCTTAGCTGCAGTAAAACATTTGAACAGTGCAAATGAACTTAAGGCGGCTGTATGTCCGTGAACAACGATCCTGGCCAGGCTGAACTTTCAGCGAATGGAACGCTGTAGCCTTGAAAACCGTCACATAACTTGCAGAAGAGACTCATCTGTCTGTGGGACACACAATCGATCATTCATGAACACCACTTGCACATTCGTTGCTCGTTCCAAGCCATTTCCACATATTTGGGCTGTTGAGGGAGTCCCGGCGAGGCCAGTGTGTCAGACATGAAGCAGACAGTCTGATAATGACTCGGAAATTAGTATGAAACTCTGGGATAAGTGCGTTAGTGGATGCAGGGGATTGTTATTCTGCATAACCAAAAGTCCTGGTTTAACTTGAATGCCATGTTTTTAAGTAATTATTAGTGGAATTGTTTTCTGAGAGTAATAACCGTTCACCTCAGTTTAAAGTATCTGAATGCATTGCTGGTGAATTACACTACTTATACTGCTGATTGAAAGTAGCATCATATAACCTGAAGCAGTTTATTACCGTAGATTTTGGCGGGGCAGCAAAATATTAAACTTATTATTGACTTCTGTTGTAGAATAACACCATAATAGGCAGCTGAGAGCCGACATACAGTCTAGCAGCAGGGAGACGGGGTTTCTTTCTTTCTTTGTGTTTCTTTTTTTCTCATCCTCGGGTTTGCTCGGGTAACCAGGCCACCGTGGTACAGACGGTACCTGTGCCACAATAACCCACTTTTCCTCTTCCCATTGTTGCCATGTATTTATCAAATAGAAATGCTTATGTACATAATGGAGGCAGTGCCTTTACTTATCTTTGACTTTGCAGGTATTTAATAGATTAAGAAACATTTTTCAGAGTATTTGAAACTACCCTAATTTCCTGCACAAATCATCTCCTTTATTAATTGTCCTGTTTGCTGCACCAGCACGGAGCAGCGTCATTCCAGCCCCACTGGGCCTCTATAGTAGAGGGCACTTGATAGTAGCAGTGTGTGCAACAGTAACTCTGTGACCCTAAAAGGACTGTGAGCATGATCTAATGAGCAACTCACTGGAATGTCAGTCATATTTGTCAAACAGCAAGTTTTTTTTTCGATCGCAGGTCATTCGAGAGGTAATTAGTCATACAACGGTTTAAAGCGCATTATGTTTCGAAACGAGGATTTGGTTAATATGCAGTATGGACGAGCCGCCGCTACGCGTAATAAACGTATACATGAATAAAATGTTTTCAGATCTCAAAAAAATGCTTTCATCTCGATAAATAAATTTTGCACTATTTCAAATTGTTCCAAAGATCCATGAAGTATTCACACAATCAGTGAGTCCCAGTCAAAGTCATCTTGAATCTCTTCACTGTTGCTGTGGAGATGCTTCATCTGGGGTCGGGATCGAGGTGTCAGAGGTTGTGTTTGAATAGCTGCAGATGACAGAACAGTGAAAGGTTAAGACTCGGATTTTGTCTCGACGATTCAAAAACCTCTGCAGGATTCACTGTGTAAAAGTTCAAGATCCACCATTATTAGAAATCGCACAATAATTCCTTTCTACAATCATATTCAGTATATCAGTTATTATTTAAGCATTTTACTTTTTTTTTATTTAAGCAAGTAACTTTCTAATGGATGTTAAACGCAGTAAGTCTTTACCTTATTGAATGTTATTTAAATAGGTCTTAAAAGAAACCGTAACTCCAGAATTATTGGCACCCATTGCAATAAGTGAAAATACATGTCTGAAATATAGCACATCATCTTTATTATTAGAAAGAACACAAGCTGTGATTGAGTGGTTTTTTTGCGAATGATCATATCAGGACTGTAGTATTTTATTTACAGTCTTACTTTTTTTCTTCTAAGAAAAAGCATTAATTGTTAAGCATGAATTATTAGAAAGCATTATTATTAAGCATTTTCAGTCACGCCACTAAACTCTTACTGTAATGTCTAATAGGTAAAGGTTGGGGACAGTCTGTTTAAGACTAAAATCATCTGTTAAGACCTTCACTGAACATTGTATTAGGAACACCTGCACACCTACTGATTCATGCATTTCACATCAATCATCAGAATGAAGAAAGAAAAAAAAAAAGTGATCTCTGTGACTAACTGTTGGTTTTTTGTGGCCGGTTCTGTAAATTAAAATTGCCTTATACATGAGACAGGAGAATGTCCAGACATATGTAGTCACTCACTACAAACCCGGTGAAAAGAAAAGCATCTCAACTTTGGCTCAATAGACAGAAAGTCTAAGTAAGTCAGTTTCTCGTTATAACTACTGAACTGAAAAGCATCTCAACGTTGGCTCAATAGGCAGGAAGGCTACAGTAAGTCAAATCTCAACTTTGGCTCAATAAACAAAGTCTATGTAAGTCAGTCACTCTTTAAAACCGTGGGGAACAGAAAAGAATCTCAACTTTGGCCCAATGGTCAACGATGGTTAAATGGTTCCATAGTCAAACAGTTTCTTATTCCAACTGCGATGAACAGAAAAGCATCTTAACTTTGGTTCAACTGACAGGCTACACAGGAACTACAGTATGAGGTGGTTCGGCAACAACAGCAAAAGACCAAGTCAGGTTCCAATACTCTCAGCAAAGGCAAGGCCACATAAAGACTGGGCACGTCACCTGGTCTTTGTCCAGTCTTTAGCTGTCAAGTTCTAACGAGCCTTCGTTCACTGACAATAAGCAGGTGTACATGTGTTCTAAGAAATCTCAAGCTCTATAGACTTACCATTGGAAGGCAGAGGCTGGCTAGCATTTGGCTGTGTTTCAAGGTTCCTCTGTGAATTCTGGCTGTGGCTCTGAAGAGTCATTGGTTTCCTGTGGCTCTGTACAGCTGGACCACCGCTACAGTGCGGGAGCTGGGGAGGTAAGCTAAGCGGAGAGGGGTGCATTACATGCGGCAGAGTCGGGTGAGCTGCCGATGTCTGCATGTGGGTAAGAGGCGAAGCCAACGAGCTCAGAGAGGACGTGTTGCCCGACTGTGAGCCGAGGATACCCCTGTGAGTGAAGAAGCGGTTGAGGGAATCACAGAGCGAGGTGAAGAGATTCGGATCCAGCGCCCAATCGCAGAGTTCTGCCTGACGCATGCTCTCTACCAGGTCTGAAATAGAAAAGCGATCATGTCTAGCAGTATACAAACACCATGCATTTCTTTTTTTTTTATATATATATATTTTTTAATATAGTCTTATAAATCGTCTGGCAAAATTACCAGGGTGATTGGTGAGGTCTATATTAGACCAGTCCAAACTGTTGGCAATCCTGAAGCTCTCTCTTAAAGACTCCGCGTTACTGAACCAGTCTGCAGGAACAACTGAGAAAACATGAGAGGATATGAACATCTTTAACGGAGTTACCATTAGGAAGAAACGCACACTTTGTTCCGCTTACCGTTGTTGTGTAGCAGTCTGTCGGGCTCGGCGTTCGCCTGGGGGTTTTGTACGGTGAAACTTGCGTTAATGTTAAGGCTTGGGTTGGTACCAGTGTTCGTACTACTGATCATGTGTGTAGAAGGATTGGTGATGTGGCAGGGTTGAGGTGACAGAGGTGGCAGCGTTGGTGTGTGGAGCGGTGCAATGTCACCCGGTAACCCAAGTAGACCGGCGGCGTCCGCTGCAAGAGAAATACAAAAGTCCAACACTATTCAACCCTTCATCACAC
>QNUK01000056.1:2700000-2752797 GCA_013621035.1 Clarias magur
GAAAGTTCTCCTCCCGGCCCCTTAAACCATTTTAGTGCAACAAAGCCGCAAAAACAGCAACACACACGCACACACACACAACACAACACACGCACACACACGCACACACACACACACACGCACACACACACACACACACAACACACGCACACACACAACACACACGCACACACGCACACACACACACAACACACGCACAACACACACACACAACGCACACACACAACACAACACACGCACACACACAACACACACGGACACACATGCACAACACACACAACACACACACACAACACACACACAACACACACACACAACACACACACAACACACACAACACACACACACAACGCACACACACACACACACACACACACACACACACGCACAACACACACACAACACAACACATGCACACACACAACACACACACACGGACACACACAACACACACACGCACACACAACACACACACACACACACACACACACAACACACACGCACGCACACACAACACAACACACACACACACACACACACACATATACGCAAAACACACACAACACCACACGTCACATACCAGACACACACACAACACATACGCAAACCACACACATACGCAACACACACACACATACGCAACACACCACACACATACCAACACAACACACACACCAACCACCACACACATACGCAAGACAACATTCACACACATACGCAACACACACACACATTACGCAGACACACACACACATAACCCAGACACACACACACATACGCATACACACACACACATACGCAACACACAGCACACATACCAGAACACACACACACAACGCAGACACACACACACATACGCAGACACACACACACATACGCAGACACACACACACATACGCAGACACACACACACATACGCAGACACACACACATACGCAGACACACACACATACGCAGACACACACACATACGCAGTACAACATCAACACATACGCAGACACACACACACATACGCAGACACACACACACATACGCAGACACACACACACATACGCAGACACACACACACATACGCAGACACACACACACATACGCAGACACACACACACATACGCAGACACACACACACATACGCAGACACACACACACATACGCAGACACACACACACATACGCAGACACACACACACATACGCAGACACACACACACATACGCAGACACACACACACATACGCAGACACACACACACACACACACACACACGCAGACACACACACGCAGACACACTAATTACTCTCATCCCCACAAAAGTAAAATAACTTTAGGTGGCCATCACCTTTAGATGGCATGCACACTGACGTATGGCAGGGCAAACTTGTCCAGGTTGAGTTCCACAGAATTCAATATCTTATCAGCTGATAAGAAGGGATGGGAAATTTCAGGTTTGAAGCTCCTGAGTGTTTTATTGTAGTTCCAAATGCTTGTCACACATACAGTACAGCACAGATCATTTACGTGTCAGAAAATTTGTTGTGTAGTAACAGAACCATGATATTATTCAACATTTCATCACCACAAACATCCAAAAATCAAGACATTCCTTATTTTATTCAAGCATGGGTTATTGTCTACCGGATGTTGTGGTGAGAAACAGGATTAACCAGTTGAGATTATGCATTTTTCCTGATTCTATCTGAAAACCAGTTTGCTCCATTCTGTGCAGAGGGAACATCAAGATATCAGCCTATAAACTATTGTGAGAAGAATTTGACTAGATCCAGGTTTACAAGTTGCCACTTTCCAAGATTAGACTACTAAGCACCACTTAATTTGATTATGTTTATTAGAATAATAAACTTATCTTATGGCAGCTATAAAAAAAATAAAGCATGACTGGTTGACAGATTACACACACGTACAGGAATCCACAGAAAATAAACAAACAGAAATGAAGAAATGGGTTGAAGATATGATCTGATTCATGTTCCAGAGAAACTTCTCTTGTTATGCCACAGTGGAGTCAGTGGAGTCCTATGTGCATGCATGGGTGATGGGTGTAATGGGTTACACCAAAACCCCTCCAGCTTATTTCAAAATAGATGCAGTGAGCAGAGCTTTCCAAACAAATGTTCATGATGCAACACAATTAAAACACAAGGACAAAGTGAAGGAGGACAGAACAGTAAGCAAAGCTGTTATTACTTATCAGTGTAGCAGAAAGATTCTTGCTCAAAGAGCTACGCCATTAATGTTGCTGCAGGGTTTTTTTCTTGTGTGTGTGTCAAATGACTGTTGGTGTCCATCTGCTGTCAGGATGCCTTAAGAAAAGGTATTGGTCTGGATAACCTCAATGTCTCATTTTAATTGAATCCCAAAATGTCTAAATGCTGCAAAAGGTTAAGCACAAAACTTTTACATTTACATGCAAAAGAAGATAAAAGTTATACAAAATGGTTTATATATGATTTTATTTCCTGGGGAAGGTTTGCATACACTTGGCATGAGCTTTATGAGACACATCAACCAAATTTCCATATTAACTGAGCATCCTTTGGCTCATTATCCAAAATATGTTTTGGAAAACAATTTACTTTTAAAGGAAATCTATCATAAAAATTCACTTTTTAAATCTTTTTTGGACAGTCAAATGGGTGCGCATGACAAAACTATAACAAAAACATTGTCTTTTTTCTTATTTAAATCTTTCCTTTATAAACATGCTGTTTGGATTTGTCTGTTATTTGTAATGTTTACAGTATCCCTGAGGGAAATGCTGGTTTTTATTAAAGACCCTTGTCCGGCTCGGAACCCGACTCCACCCAGGAGTTGCCATTTGTTCAGCATTAGGCTTCTACAGCATGTCAAAAAGCTAGACACACTCTACTGTTGGCTGTAAATAAGGCCAATACTCTCTCTTTTCAATACCATTTACTCATGGAGTAAAGAATTATTGGTAATTGTTTATTCACAGTGGAATGTTTTGACAGTTCTACTGTCTTCAAGGTTGTACATTTCACATCAAACCGTTTTCTGAACGATGAACAATTCCAATATCATCTCATCTCATTGTCTATACCGCTATGTCCTGTTTACAGGATCATAGGGGGCCTGGAGCCTATCCCAGGAGACTTAGGGCATGAAGCGGGGTACATCCTGGACAGGGTGCCAATTAATCACACACACATACAAACATTTACAAACTACAGGCAATGCCTAATAGCTGATCTGTATTTGGACAATGGAAGGAACCCGATGGAAACCTACAAAGCACGAGGAGAACATGCAAACTCCACGCACACAACATGCAAATTCATGCTAGGAATCGACCCTGGACCCTGGAGGTGCAAGGCGACAGTGCTAACCACTAAGCTACAATGCAGCCTGAGGAACAATTTGAAAGGTGAATTTGCATCAGTACTGAAACTTGAGTACATATATTCTGACTGTCTGTGACTTAACTTCATCCTAAAGCGGCGCTTTTAGTAGCAACATATCGCTTGCGTGTAGGTACAGTATTAGCGTGCTATTTTGTTGTTTTAACTTTCCTGTCACTAAACACTGAGGAGGTCATGATGAATTAACCTTTTTACACACAGTAAATCAGTTGCTGTAAACACCTAAACAGTACATTGTGGGAAACAGAAAGAAAATAAACCGTGACACAATACATAATCTGAGCTGGATGTATCCAATATATGAGCTTTAAGTTAGGTTTCCTAATTTCACTATTTCCAAGCAAATTACAATAAGGTTATTCAGTAAAGTATACAATTATTCTAAAACACTACAAAAACCTTTTAAATTTATAGTTACGGTATGTAAGAGAGCAAAGCTGTCGATTATAACATTACACTGTACAAAAACGCAGTAGGGCTGTTTAGGACACAATTCAAAGTCGAAAAAACTTAATAAAATACAAACAAAGAAACATGGCCAGAGAAAATCTGCATTAAGAAGCAGCTGATGGGCAAACTGCATAAACTCCAACATGACGCAATCAGACTACGAATAATCATATAAAGGATCAGAACCTGGGAAGACAATAAATAGAGAAGGTTTGGTATAACAAACTGGCAGAGACTAAACAGAGCATTTCCTTCACACAATCAGTCGTCAGGGGAATCATAACGATCATAATCAGTCGTCAGGGGAATAATAACGATCATAATCAGTCGGCAGGGGAATGGACGCTCTTGCCAGCCATGTATGTAGCCCATGCTGTGTCTTGTGAACTCTCCCCAGCACTGATTCATTTTCTATAAGAGCACAGTTTCAAGTCTTTTATTCATTTTCTATCACAGCAATTGGTGAAGAGTTTGTAAATTTATTAAAAACCTGCCTCATGCCTTACGCTTACGTCTGTACCTCTTTCCCACACTTCTCTCTGCATCGGTTTTGATGCCTGATAAAATAAAGCCAAATGTTACAAGCTACCTCTATCTGAGTAAGAAACAAACGTCTCTGGAGAGCTGCTTTGAGGAAGGGAAAATACCCAATGATGAGACAGAGGATGAGACTCTGAGACTGCCAACAAAAAGAAAGCTGCATTCAAAAGAAAATGCCAAGAGTCCTACCTAAATTAAGGGTTTATCGAGTAACAGGTGAATCACATTCTCCAAGGCCACTCCGTATAATAGATGTGGCCTGAAAAGTATGTTTGAAACGACTTGAACTCTGCAGACATTCTGGATTAAATCAAAGCAGAATAACCCGAGATGATCACACACAAAAAAAACTGAAAACCCTGCTTCCTTTTCTAATGACATATCCTTGTAATACATCGTTGTCTGCAGTGACAGCAAGGAAAATAAAATTACAGCGCACACTGGGCATAAGGAATACACTTTGGGGGTCATTGGAGCAGTCTGGTTGCAGGGAAACGAGCTCAGGGCTCTCACTGATTCTTCGACCACCAATTTTCTTCCTAATTTAGTTGTGGCCAATTCCTCCCCGTCACTAGGGGGCTTCCACATTAAGCTACTACTACCACTCAGTCAGGAGGGCTGAAGACGATCACGTGTTTCCTGTGAACCACGTGACGCCATCTTTTCGATCTGCTGGGCGGCATAACACACTTGGAGGACAGCGCTATCCGCTCCTTCCGCCTGCGTGAGCTCACAGACGCCCCTGATTGGCTGTAGAGCCGTGATTAATGTGGGAGCAACAAGTACTTCTCATCCCTCCCCTCTGAGAGAGCTCGGCCAATCAGCTCTCTCTAGAGCCCTCTAGGAAACTCGTGATGTCTGGATGATAGGACGAGCACTTTACCACTGCACCATTTGGAGATTGGGACTGATTTTGTGTTATTACACTGTATTTATTACGCACTATGATTTGTCACAGGCACTAGATGGCAGGTTCGTAGAAACCCGTCTTACATAAAACTGGTCAGTGGTGCAAAAAAAAAAAAAAAAGGTTGGAGAGCACCTACTTATAGCAAAGCATCTATAAACGGTCCTTCCTTCACCAGTCTAGCTGGTCTCCTGCATGAAGCTAATAAAACAACTTCTAAAAGCAACTTCTCGTGTTACTAAAAACCCCAAATTCCAAATCCTCCCTTACACAACTCAAACATAATGGGCAGTTTCCATGTACATCACATTCTGGCCAAGAGAACTGGATACTTTTAAACAAATCTATACAAGGGCTATTTGTGTTGACTAACAAGCACACCACATGAGAGATCACATGCTGTATTCAGGCCAGGCCAGAAAAAGACTACAAATAACAGTTCTATAATCGAGTATAATAAACCTGTTATTACACACATAAACTAACAATCTTCATCCATTTTACTTTTTAAATGTAGCATAATACTCACACATCAGGTGCACAGGCTACACACAGGTTTAAGCTCTTTAGCTGCTATGTTACCTGCTGCATTCCTCTGTTTAGCTCCCATATTTTACTGCTTCTTTGTCAAGTTCAAGTTCAATAGGCTTGTTTAAGCACTGGCCAAAATAAAAATGAAAAAAAGAAAAAAAAAGAAAAGAAACAGCGTTCCCTCCCCCTCATGTTTTTTGGTTGTAGAAACCCTGAAAGACCCACCTGAACTTCTACAGTGAAACTATAAATTGAATTTTGCATAACAGGTCCCCTATAAGCTCAGGCTAATGCTAGCTGGATCAATAACAGGAAGTCGCAGTGTGGCAATTATATTACTATTCATTTTCATTCATGTGACAAAAAAATACATTTTAATAAATTTATTGGGAACTTTCGCTGGTTAAATTTATCATCATTTAAAATGTGCACTTTATATTCACTTGGGTTATCGTTGTGTAATATTAAAATTAGTTTGATGATCTGAATAATTTAAGAGTGAAAAATATGCAAAAAAATTATAAAATAAATAAAAATCAGGATATACTTTTTCATGGAACTGTACATGGGTTTGTTTATGAGAAACTGTTAACTGTCAATTTATCAGCAATGATTTATTATAAGAGACACCTAAAATAAACATAACATATCAGGCTCATCTTATGCAGCTGCTACCTGACACTCAGCAGATACACAAATGAGAGTTCTGTTAAGCACACACACACACACACAAAGCTTTGACATTGTCCTCTGCACTGTACATGTGACTGAACTGTCATGATAACCCAGAAAGGGAAAAAAAAGCCATTAGAAACTAGTCTGACAGGAAGCAGAGAGAGAGAGAGAGAGAGAGAGAGACAGAGAGAGAGAGAGAGACAGATCAGATAAAAAGACAGATTGAAAGTAATGAAAACACGCTGTGGTACACACAAGACCTCAGGTCTAAGCCCAGTCATTTCGGAAACCTGACTCTCACTAACCCCTAAAGCACAGCTGTCTCAGAGCAGCGCTACTCACAAGTGTCGAAACAGAGTGTATCTGGCACACCGGGGAAGTCCAAACCCAGTCTAGATTACACTGCTGTTAGGCTCGAAGTAGAGCGTATGAATTGACAATGAATCGCTTCAGTATCAGAGATATAAAGCAGAGAGAGCTTCTGACGCAGTGCTGTGTTCATATGGTGAAGGGCAGACACGGGAGAACCTGGCTGGCTGGAGAACAGAGGCTGTGTTGTCGGTGTAAGAGTGGTGAGGTCGAGACAGAGGGCATGTTCTGCAACTGCCAAAAATATGGACGCAAATGAAAGGGTCAGCACCAAAAGGTCAGATTTCTGACAGTTGGCTGATGATGAGCAATGGTGGAGCAAAGCAGTTTAACCACTTCACTATGTACTGCTCTACTGGTTTATTTATGATATATTTTTTATTGAAGTCTCTATTTATAAGGGTTGATTTAATGCCGTGTTTGTGTGTGCTGCAAGTACAGATTATTTATACAGCTGTTCATTTATTTACTTGCTTTAACGATAATGAGACATTCATGATGATGATTAAGACACTGTTGAGCCAAACTGAAACAAAGAGAGAGAAAGATATGGAGATAACAAATACCAACACACAGAGAGGAAGAGAGAGGTAAATATAAAGAGACATAATCTGACAGAGAGAGAGAGAGAGAGAGAGAGAGAGAGACCGTTAAAGGAAAAAAAAACACTTCAAAAAGCCTATTCAGAATATAATCAGGTGATATCTCTGATACAGCAGCTAGAGTGGCTCAAATAAAAGAGAAACGGTTAAAGCCGTTACAGCCATTGAAACTGATGCTTTTCAAGTGCATGCATATAAGAGAGAGTGCGAGAGATCGAAAGAAAGAGACAGTATCGAATATAAACTTTGTTACATATGTTACTGCGCATTCAACAGAAGTCTCAGCAGGAAGTCCTGCCAAAAGCTAAACTTGTAGAACTGCACTACACACCTATGACGGCAGTATGGGGAAAATTCACCCGAAGCCTGCTGCGCATGGTGCAAAAAAAGCTAATGTTACTTTCTGTTTAACCTCTTGATGCAACTGCTATGTTTTATTGCACAGACATGCGCAACCAGACAAACAAACACAAGAGAAACTTATATACTGTATACACTAGTGTTTCTCACACATACAGTATACGTGGGTTGCCAGCGATATTCTTAAGCTGCCCTTCAAAGTATATTCTCCCACCGTTTTTAAATATCTGTCCGAGAATGATGCCATCCGTGATCAATTAACTAGTAGCAGACAATTCTTTTTCACGCTACCAATCTCGTACCTGTTTAATAAGATTGCTGCACTAAGAGGAAGTAAGTGCAATGGATACCATCAGCCTTTAAATGAAGAAGAAGGGCACACACTCCACTCCACACACACACACTCCACTCCACACACACACACTCCACTCCACACACACACACTCCACACACACACACTCCACTCCACACACACACACTCCACTCCACACACACACACTCCACTCCACACACACACACTCCACTCCACACACACACACTCCACTCCNTGCATATTTTTTATTTGCATATATTTTTTATTTGCATATTCTCTCCTTAATAATTCTAAAAGCTCTTTTTCTTGTTTTAGTTAAAAAAAACTAAATGCATCAGCGCTCAAATGATCATATAACAAAACTGTCTACAATAACATTCAGGTATCAACTGTGCTAGAGTGAGCATGTCCACTGCTGTTTTTCCCTCCAACGCAGCTCTTTTGTGCCAATTTGGTGATTCGTTAATCCCAGCGACTGAGACATGCCCCGACACTTCCCCTCTGTTGCATTTCTCTTCCACCTCGGGTCCCTTTCTTTTCCCTCTGGAAAAAACAGGCATCATTCTGGAACTGCGTGACAGGAGAGTAGATTTCCATATGATTCACAACTCCTGAGTAGTTGACCACATAATTCAATGTTTAAACGTTACATCTTTAAAGTACACAGACACATAAACGACAATATTATTTATGCTTTAACAGCACCAAGAGTAACGTGTTCCTTTACCAGGAGAAGAGCAAAACTAGTTAACTGATTGAAGCTCATGATGTATAATAACCTAACACCGATGTGAAACCTACGTTTAAAAACCTTTGACCTTTTAAGATCCAATGTTTAAGGGGAGTGTAAATATAATCTTGATGAGACATCTTATGTCTTGAACTGCAATCAAATTTTTGTTGTTGTATTTGAACATTTAATTTAATTTAAAAGATAATAATAGAAGATAATTAGCAGTTAGCCAAGTATCAATTACTAAAACAATTAGCAAATTTAAATTAAAATTTAACTGATGAGACTCTCAAATTCAATTATATTATATTTATATAGCGCTTTTAACAATGGTCATTGTCTCAAAGCAGCTTCACAAAATTAAAAGATTATGGAAATGTGTAGGAGCAAATAAAAATGTGGATAGACCATAATGATTACATTGTCATTGAGCAAGCGATGTACATCACTGGGACGCTATGATACGAGTTTACTACTTGCTCTGACCCCATCCAAGTTAAGACTGGTTTTCAAAAATACCCTAAACAAACAAAAAGTTCAATCACAAAATCAAATTTTGCATGACACTTGTTCCCCTCTAAATATGTACACACAAGCCTCTATTTTTCTTTCTCTCACACACCTATACTCCAGCTCCCAGCCAATACCTGTATCCTCAAGTCTAATGACACGCACACGCGCACGCGCACACGCACACGCACACACACAGAGAGCAAAGTCCTTGTTTGACTATCAGAGTCCCTGACAACTGGAAAACCAAAAACACAACATGGAAGTCAAAAGAAGAAGTGGAAAAATCATGGAAAATAATAATAATGCTTAACACGCTCAGTTAGAAACGCAAATGGTCATATATAGACTGAAAGTTTGGCTGGAATTTGCTGCCTGACCCTCTCACAGTTTTTACAGATCAATATCTGTAACTCAAACAAATGAACTCGCTTTCAACTTACCAGACGACTCTATTCATGGCTTTCAAATCACAGACACCTGTCACAGATAATTATCGAAAAAATGGACAGCAGGAACGGTGTCTGTCTGTTACGTGGCAGCAGGATCAACATAAAAGACCACACAGACATACTGCATTACTTTTTTGAGAGCCTTTACAGAACTCACTCCCACAGAAGTTCCTCACGTCGCCTCAGAGCTGTTGTCTAGCCTAAAACAGCTATAATTCACACAGGAAGCACCTTAAACACCAGCCTGTCAATCATCTGTGAGAAAAGATGAGGGATTGCTTTGTTTTGAATGTTTAAAGTGAATGAGGTGAAGGTTTGACGGGCACTCATGACTGTGTTATGTTTTTACAAAAGTTAAGATCAGCAAGGAAAAAAAATGTGTGAGAACTTGAACAGTTAAAGCAAGGTGTCTTGTGTCTTATGTATAATTACAATCTTGATAATAAAATATTGAATACCCAGTTATTAAATTAAAATGCCTCCATGCATGGAATTAAATCACTGTCAAAAATAATTGTGCATAAAAAAAAGATGTGTGTAATTCTGTCTTTTGTCCGAGTTGGATTCCAAAATCTACAGCCACGACAGCTTAGCTTACAGGCACGATATTTTGTGTGTTTGTTACAGTATAATTCTGAAATATACGGCATTGACAGTTTACAGACACAAAACTCGTTTTTACAACTCCTCTGTTACACGGACAAATTGCGAAATTCGAAAAAGTGTTACACCACTGTCAAAAATACGTTATCAAGGCCACATGCACAGGCATTACATGACTGTGCATAACATCACTTTTACTGAACATTTTTATTTGAGCAGCTAACACTCTCAGTTTGGGTATTTCACACGAATCACATCAAATTTCACAGACTGCTGTGGATATGTTTGCTCTAACGACCCGTGTTTTATCTCTTAGTGGCGCTCCACATCACTGCTTTACTTAGCACTACGGTTTCAGAACATATGAGACAAACTGGTTTTAATCTTCCTACAAGAATAAACATGCAATGATCTGTCCATTTACCTATGAAGATTTAGTTTTATGTTATGTCATTTATAAGAAGAAGGGGTGAAACCTCTAAAAGGAAGGTATGCCAAGCTTGTAGCATGATTCACAAGCAGATGTGAGGCGGTCATTGCAGCCAAAGGTGTTTTTAACCAAGTACTAAGTGATGGGTCTGAATACTTATGTAAATGGGATGTTTCAGTCTTCATATTTTAATAAAATCAACAACAACAACGACAAAAAAAAACTATAATCACCTGTTTTAATTTTGCCATTAAATGATAAGGAAAAAACGATTTGAATACACCAAGAAGAGTGTGAAACATAAAACATTGAGAATTTAAACTGTACATATGTAAGAACAGAATTTCTGACCGCCTAACATTTAAAATTTTTTCTGTGCCCGAGGCGCTTCAATAATGCAGGAGGGCGGGAATGTGGAGGATTTGCGGAAACCCTATTCTTGGAAGGCATAAGCAAACTGGAGTTTTATTTTGAACTTCATAAACCAGAGCTCGCTACAGTTTTTGTACAATTTTAAGCCTCATTCCCTTACTAGTTCAGTGAACTGCAGATAATACCTCCACCATCACCTTAACACCTTATCCATCACATCGGTGTAACTCGTTAAAGCCCGTATAAACTGTGTGTTCTGGGGAAATGTAATTATAAACCTGACAATACTTCAGGAGGAATGATCACGAACAGTTTCCTCATATTTCAATGGTGAATCAGGTTAGGTTTTCAATGGCATCACGGTGTGAGTCAGAGCTTATATATTTATTTCAGTTAGAACCAGAAAATATCCTTTTTTTTAACTTTCAGGTATCAGATCTGATCCTGAAAGTGCTTGGACTCGCTGTCTCAGCGCCTGAGTTGAAGTAACACTAAGATATCACTAATCAGTCCTGAACTATATTATCTTTTGCTTAATCATGATGTCCACATGGCAGGCATGATGTCATTTGCTTTGACCTCTCCCAAATGTGCAGCCAAGCACTTTTAAAGAATAAACTTGGAATGCTACAGGAAGAGACCCGAAGCTTGAATCCACCCCCCCACAAAAAACTCCACTGACCTCATAAACAGTCAATCCAAGCTAACTCGCGACCAACACCACTCTAGGCCCTGCCAAAAGGGAATATTCACAGGCAGCTTTTTCCTGACCTCAAAGAAACAGATGTGATTTCCTTTTTTCCACGAACTGTTTCAACACGTGCCTGAAAATCCTCAGAGTAAAAAACGCTATATAAATAGAAGACTGCCAAAGATAAGATTCCTCTGCAAATGAACCGCTTCTGAAAAAAAAAAGAAGAAGAAAAAAAAAAAGAAAATGTGTCGAGGCCAACTCACGAGCAGAGCTGTGTTTTATAGTCTGTATTTGATAACAGAGGTTTAAGTAATTCCATTACAAGTATGACAAAAACATGAAAGCCTGGTTTCTGACATTGCGACATTCTGCTGAACTACCCCCAGAATGGAAGAACAAAAAATCAAATATTCAAGTACAACTGTTGGTGATTAGTTCCAGGCAAAAAGAAAAAACATAAAGTGTTCTGTTGTGTTTTCTTCCTTATTGACATCTCATTTTAATGCAGAGGGAACTCACAGACTTGCATTCAAATTCAAAGAAATGTAGACTTTACCACTTGAGAGAAAAACTCTCAAGCAGAAGAATATCTTTGAATAGTTCAATGTAATAATTAGTTTGTGTGACCAGGCCACACAACACTCCATTCACAGGGACCAAAACATTAATCTATTTGTTTTTTTGTGAACGATTCTTACTTCCTCTAATGCAATGGGACTTCCTCTTTGGAATCCAGAGGTACCTTATGTACCTCATACATTAAAAAACAAACAAACAAAAAAAAAACATATGAACTGTATCTTCGTAGGACAAGGGAACTGATAGTAAAGGGCTGTTCACATGCTTTTATATATACATCAATCACATTTACATCTAAAACAGAATTAACAGAGAGAGAAAATAGGCGTAAACACTGCTAAATATAGAGCTATATTGTAACCCTGGTTGCCATGGAAATACATGAAATAATATGCTGATTAAAAAGGCCATAACTAATCTTTATCATGTTCAGGTGACAGACTCGGGTGCAGATTTCGAGGTTGGGGTTGGGTGAAACAGTGGGGCAGTACCCTGACCGCAGCAACACAGCCTGCTGCACCAGCACATGAACATAGCACACAAAGTACACCAATTATGGCAGGTCACTACACTAAAAACTCTTAATGCTATAATGCAGAGCAGTATGTTAACATAATCCACACTATGATAGAGAATCAGTTTGACACCATTTAGCAGTCAAATATGCTTTATCTTGATTATGATTATTTAATCAAGCTGCTCCCTATTCACAATATTTACTATTCAAATTTCCTTCTGAGTGTCAGTGAAATGAATGGATGAATGGAAACAGACCTATCGAGTGTGAGGCAGCTCACCTGAGACCAGGATGTCATTACGCAGGGCACACACTCCATACTCTGACTTTGTGAACTCCGGGTGCTTGGCAAGTGATTTCCATTCGCCTGTAACAGGGTCATAACAATCTGTGTAGGGCAGGTTAAAGCCTCCTGCCCTCTCACAGCCTCCGACCACCACGATGACTTCTGAAAACCCTGTCGACCTGCATTAGAGAAAGAAAGTATGTTAGACTATAAACTTAAGACCAGTGGAAAAGATCTGAGTATAAGAAGACATTTGTTTATTTAGGAGAATCTCCATTAGCTGTAACCTGAGTAGCAGACAATCTTCAACATTAAGTTAGAAAAGAACAAAAGGCAGTAAATATCAAATAGTAAAATAAAGTAAGCATTTGTTCCCCAAATGCATTTACGTTACTGGTGCAATTAAAATTCCTTCCTAGTAAACAACTAGGAAGCCAAATGAACCAGTGTGAGAGGTCACAGAAACAGCACTGCTACAGGTTGTTGAGATTTAAGGAACTAGTTGTTCTCCAATTTGTTCTTGAATCACTACGAGATCTAACAGAAAAGAATGAAACGATTGTTTTCTCGTGAGGTGAGACAGGAGCGGAGTGGAACAGCAGTTGAACCTGGTAGCATGATTAAATCTAAATCATGCTCAGTCTGGCCTCAATTCAGCACAAAAAAAGTGTATGTCTGTGAGTGTGTGTTGCTTTGGACAGTTAAACACAGCAATTAATGACAAGTTGCATGAAACAAGCGAAGAGATTTAGACAACAGAACTAGAAACGACTTGGCTCTGACACAGCCCAAAAGACTGGGGAGAAGGTCATGTCAGACAGTAAACAAATGAGAAGAGAGACAGCTCTCTCTCTCTCTCTCTCTCACACACACACACCACATCATATAACTCACACACATATACACGCACACAAACAATTGTGCAATGATCATTGTTATTATTATTAATATTATTACTGTGTACATAAATGTATATATGCCCCCCTTTCCTTTTATTGTTCATGAGAATCACTTATCCCTGACTAAACTCTTTTTATTCTTTTATTTTATATACTTATTTAGTGTTACTCTTTCTATACTGTTTTCTTCTTCTTTTCTTTTTACCCTCTACTCCTGGTATTTTCTTGTCCCCAAGTTTCATCAATACGAATATAAGTATTTGTCATGCTAATAAAGCACCTTTGAATCTTGAATCTTGAGAGAGAGAGAGAGAGCAAGAGAGAGAGAGAGAGAGAGAAAACCTGGGCTAGATATATAGACACACACACACACACACACAAAAACTGACAACAGTTAATCTGCTTGACTTGACACCAAATTAAAATCAACAGCCACACACACACACATGCCCACATGCCGACATACTCACATTCTCACACACAAACACACACACACGTCACCAGCAACATTTACTTTTGACAGTTTTATAATTGAACGCCTTTATTTCAGGAAATAAAACCAAAACTGATACAATCTCCTACACGTTATCCATCACATCATGCTTATTCATAATGTTTTTGTTTTTTTTTGCTGGGGTTTGTAACAGGTCTTCGTAGCTAATGTGCTTAAATTATAGTACAGCAACACAATCAATTGTAAATACGATTACTTTCTCATCGGGTTTAAGTATAATATCCATAGTGTACCTGCGTGGCCTGGTGCGGGGTGACATCATCTCATTGCCGAGCACGTGGTAGCGCCGGGCCTCGTGCAAGAGCTGATAACACTCAGGAGCGTTCTGGATCAGCTGATCTCCCTCCACCTTCCAAAAGAGACATTGCAAAGCGGCACAGGAACGTCAGGCACTGCGATGTTGATACTGCACATTGTAAAAGAGACTGACTTCCTCTAGGTTATACAAGTGGGGTAATGATCATAAGCAGGCGCCAAACTTTACAATGTCTAAATCGAAAATCAGTTAGAAAACACTGTATTCATAACACATTGTACATATGACCTTAATACAAGACATGAGAACATTATAAACAGTCGCTCTTAAAAAGAACAAGAGGCTTTTTTGATAAGAAAGATTAGACATTTTAAATAGACTTTAAATTCTGTATTAATTTATAATGTAACTACACATAGCAACAAACTTTGAGCTTTTCAAAGTTTGTGCCTAAGACTCTTACTTGTTTCATTTAACGTTCTCCCTTGGAAACTGTAGATTTGTATCTAAGAACTGCTGCTGTAATCATAAATCCTGTCCTATGTTCTTATAAAGAATGTCTTTACACTGAACTCATGACTGCACGTATGATAACAGGGATGTTAGACAGTACAGACTGACTGATACATGAGAAACTGGAATAGGAATATTACTGTGTACAACGCGTGAAATCAGTAATATCTTGTAGCTCTGGGGATTCTACTGACCGTCTGTACAAAGTAGTTGGGGTGCAGTAGTGGCAGCCGGACGTGCTGGAGGAGCTCCTTCAGCATTGGCCTTCGGTACTCCATGCTGTGGTAGACCCACCTCATGACGGCCTCGAACACTACTTCTTCCCTGCTGATGCTTAGCTCCTCGCTCGCTATGTACTCCTCCAGCTCCTCCTTGCGCAAATCCAGGAACTCCTCATGTTGTGCCACCTCTGGAAAATACTGTAGCGCGTGGCCTCGACAGCGGCCAGCCAGCTGCTTGAGTGAGTGCACCTCGGCAAAGCGCTGCATCCCGAGGCAGTTACACGGATCCAGCTGGTCCTCCAGGAATTTGGCGCAGGCGTCCCGCAGGGCTCCAATCTGGAAGAGGCTGGATGTCTCAAAAAGATACTGCACGTTCTGTGTGGTAATTGTGGCACGGCCTGTGTAGACATACTGCAGCAAGACTTCCATGGCATCAGCCTGGACACCACTGATCTCCACCAGGGTCTGCCGGCTCTCGAGGTGGTCATTGCAGAACATGGCCCTGAAGTAGACGCTGCAGGCAGAGAGCATGGCCCGGTGGCATGGGAACTCTCGCCCTTGCACCCCAATCACAACATCTGTGAACAGGCGATTCGTACGAAACTCATCAAAGATGTGCAGCACACTCTCGGCATGTGATGAGCCCGAGGAGAAATCCATGGTGTCGTCCACCATCTTGGGGTCCATCTCAAATACTTTGCGCTTGACAGCGGGCAAGTCGCGTACCACTGCTGGATCCTCTCGGTTCACACGTCGGCCCAGTATCAACACCATGACTGCTGTCTGAGGCTACTACGGATCAATCACTGACAAGTCCTGCATAGTGATAAAGTGTGTCAATATCTCAGCATCTTACGTTTATCAAACAGGGTATTTCCACCTGGTTTTTATTCTAATATCAATAGTTACTTGAGAATGACGAATGACAAATAATAATTCAATATCATCTATGAAATCAGATTTACAGAACCTATACTTTAAATAATTACACGACCCTCTAAACTTCAGACGGATTGTTTTCATCTTAAACACATGTATAATGCAAATCTATATCTGTAAATACTAATTAGTTCTAAACTGTACATACTGTTTAAAAAAAAAACCAGCCATAGACTTATATTAAAGCTTTGACAGCAAGTATGAATATTCTTAATTTATATTAGGTGGATGAAACCCTAAATGGTTTAATGGTATTTCTAAAACGATCCTTTTCTACACAAGTATAAGTCTAATTATTAGCTAAACAAATATTTGACTGCTACTATTAACTTAGCCAATACTGCTTGCCTTTCACTCACAATATTTTCCTTTTATTAGTGTTTCACATTAAATATTCCTCCATAAAGTTCAAACACGCTTGACTCCACTTACAAAAGCTTACCTGAGGGGTGTATAGTGTCTGTAACACACAAAAACTGGTATCGTTGAAACACTAATCCCCTCACGGCCATGCAAATAATCTCAGAAACACGTCAAAGTAGCTGTATTTGTGATCAAAAGATTTTTGTATTCTAAACTTAAATGAGCTGCATACTACACACATCAATAATACTATCTGAGTACATCACTGAAATAATATTTGAACTCAGTGCTCTGACCTGCTGTGCTTGAACAACTGTATACGTTATCAAAGCCATGAACAAAGAGAAGCTAATGAGAAAAACGAAAACAGTTGTCTCAGTTGTCTCAGCAGAATAACACGAGCACGTGCTAGGATTGCATAATACATCATTCAGAGGGAGAGAGCAAATTGCACAACTTTTTTTTTCTTGGAAATATTCCACCCAGGTTGTTTTTGAGACATGCACTGTATTTACTAATATAAATAGAATGTCACGTGTATATACATGCAGCAGAATTAAACAAATTTAGTGACCCCTACCTTAATAAAAGCCTGAAAATTTTAAATAAAAAACAGCACAGTATAAGAAAGATAATGCTTGCTTAAAAGGACAAAAGACAACAATAAACATGTTATAGTGTTAATCATAACATATGGATTAAACATCATACCTGTGCCTGGTTTATCACCCTGAACATGGTAATAATCAGTGATAAAATAGCCACTTAAAACAAATGCGGCACAGCTCATCAAATTAATTAAGTTAATTGGTTAGTTTAAATGACTTATAACCAGAAAGCTTTTATTAGGAAAAGCTAAGCAATCATAGGCAAGGATTATTAATGCTTCAAATGATTAAGCTTTAGATTTTGCATTTCTTTGATATCAAGATTTTACATTTACTCCACTCAGCCTCATACAGCCACTCACTCACTCATCATTTATCACTTTATCCTGTGTACAGGGTTTCAGTGGGGCCTGTGGTCTATCCCAGGAGACTTTGGGCATGAGGCGGGGTGGGGTACCCCCTGGACATTGCAGGACACTCGTGTCCATTCACACACTACAGGCGATCTAGGAACACCAACTGACCTAATCTGCATGTCTTTGGCCTGTGGGAGGAAAACCGGAGTACCCAGACGAAACCCACCAAGCACAGGAAGATCATGCAAACTCTATGCACACAGACCAGAGGTACGAGTCGAACTTGGAACCTGGATGTGCAAAGTGACAGTGCTAACCACTAAGCCACCTGCCACCTGTATTCTACCAGGGACCAAGAAATCAAAACAAAAGAGACTGCATTTCCAGAGAAAGAACAAAGCATATATGCACAAATCATCCTATGTGTATGATCACCTACTGTACCTGCTCCTGAATAATCCTTGCTGTCTAAGTTCAATGTAGGCCCACAGGCAACAAAAGACGAGGGAAAATAAAAGATTTTACATGAAAGTTATAAGATAATACAATACACTCCACTATAATTTCACTACACTGCTTAGTAGGCTAATATCACTAAAGTAATTACTCTCAAGAGTTTAACCTAAACTCTAATTATTGTACTAAGACTTTGTGATGAAGTCATGCAGTTCCTGCCGCGCGCGCTGCTGGAGTCACCTGTTGAAACGCTCGCGCTCATGACCGAAGCATAACAAAGAGATATTACACACGTGATAATAAACTGCGGGAACATTTAGGTATTACATTTAGACACAGCACACTGACACGTTTAGACTGAAAACTAACTCGGGTGCCGAACTTACCTTATACACCAAGGAGGCAAACTTCATACGTTATTACTGATACAAATAAAAGAAACAAAGAGCGTGTCCATATGTCAGGAGAGACGAAAAGCATAACTGAGTTAACGAGCCGAACTACTTCGCATAATTTGGTGTCTTAGTAGAAAAATATATAAATATATCCTTCCCGAGTCATAACTTGCATAACATGAAGCCATAGAAAGGAGTCTGTTTGGGGCAATAACACGCTGAGCTTTTATGAGAAATTATTCTAGAAAAAATGTCTCAACGGTCAGCAGTTGGAAGTCGCGACTCTGGGAGATGTAGTTTTATAGAGCAACACCTAGGCGCGCTGGAAACGGCACAAGAACAGCATTACCCACAATTCATTTCGTCAAGGCCGCCAATGTGACTGACTTTGTTTGCAAACAAAACACTAACCGAGGGGGCGGGGCCGGGGGGGGGGGGGGGGGCTCCTTACCGAGCGGCTCAAGTAGCACATACAACGGTGGAAGAAGCCTGCATTTATTTACAATTCAGTGATAGACTTAAATGCGGATCCCCCCCCCCCCCCGTGGTTAGGAGTCCTCAGCCAAAAACATAAAAACAACTGATAGATATATAGTAAAGGGTCAAAATGCTGTTTATTCATGTAAAATACAACGCATGTCTCAGGACAAATAAGTACCCGTCTGTATCATTAAACCGATATTATTACTACTATTAAACCAATTAACTAACTTTTTAATGATTAAAATACTGAACATTAAACTAATTTCTATACAAATGATACTAGTTGATGGTGATTAATTATAGACTCAACAGCGCCTCACCGTGGAGAATGGCGACACTAAAGTTTAGTGCTGGCTTTCTATAACCATTGTCAAAGAGTAGAGGAAGTTTATGACGTTATACATTAAGCTGTGATTAAGTAAAATCTTAGTAACACTGCTGATCTGCACTACAGTAATCTCAATGTATATTCTGAAAATCATTGCCAAGAGTTTTGTGTTATTACAACAGTAATGCTTATTTTTACTGTATATTTTTAACTGAACTGTTAAAAGCAAAAAAAAAAATAATAAATAAATAAATAATAATAATAATAATAATAAATGTTGGATCTCTAATGCCAATTTTTATCCCTGCTGTTTATGAAAGCCATACTGGAGAGCCTGTAGCAGGAAATTCAATCCTCTCTTAAAGGTAAAGAAACACTGCGACACATCACATGCCAGTCATATAGGTTTGTCCAAAATGTGCTTCTTTTTTGTTCTTTTATACTACAGGTATACAGTTAAAGACATTAAGATGTAAACAGACAACTGTTATTTTATGATAGAGTGCATTTGTAAAAAAAAAACATTTGTTACATTTTTGAGCAGGTAAGATTCAGTAACTACAGTATTAATACACAATTAATGCTTTGTTGACTTTCCTTTAGCAGCTTTAAGACAACCAACTCTCCTAGGCATAGAATGAGCGGCTTGGTCTATACAGAGTATTGAACAGCATGAAGATGTCTTTCAGAAGGCTGCAGGTCAACCAGGTCATGACTGTTTGATCTCTGGGAAATCTAATTTTCTTTTAAAATGTGCACAAGCTTTAAAATGGAAACAAATAGTAGCCATTATAATGGCAACAAATGTTGGTTCATACATTTAATCATAAAATTATGGGTGCCTATTTACTTCTTGCATGTCTGTGTACGTGCCTAATTTATCCCATGTCCAACTATGTGCAGACCTATAGGGAGACTAAAGAATTAATTTAATTAAGCATTTAAAATGCTTCAGTATTTAACACCAGTGTCTCTTATCACCCACCAGCCACCGCTCCCAAGCTATACTGTAAGTAATAAAATGTCTCTGTGATGATATTTACTTGTTAGGGAGATCCAGGACAAATGCTTCTGTGAAACTACAAAACACTTTTGTAAGTCGTTCTGGATAACTGCCAAAGGCCTAAATGTAAATGTAAATGTTGTGATGAAAAGGTGTCAGAACACACAGAGCATATATATATATACTGTATATATGAAAGAGGTCCCCCTTCTGCAATCAAATCACTGGTACAGTGTGAGTTTTTGCAGCTTTCTATCACAACCAGCATTAACCTTTTCCATGATCTCTTCTATTTAATCGGACTTCACTGCTCAGCAGTTTTGGAGGAGCTTTGATTTAGTCACCTAGCTATCACCTTTATCCTTGCCCATTTTTTCTGCTTCCAACACATCAACTTCAGGGACAAAATGTTCACTTGCTGCTAAATACTGTATATCCCACCATTTCTAGGTGCTATGGTAAGCAGATGTTGTAATTGTAGCTACTGTGACAAGAGCCAAACCGAAATGGCAAAAGTAATCCAAAGGAAAGAAAACCAGTAAACCAATAACAGAGTTGTGGGCGGCCAAGGGTCACTGTGCACCTGGGGAGTGAGGACTGGCCCATGTAGTCCGATCCAATAGAAGAGCTACTATAAACTAAATTGCTGAAAACTTAAATATATACAGTATAGATTGTACACACACACAAACATGTATACATATATATTGTACAAGATGAAATGGAGTAAATGAAATATGGAACAGTTGAAGAAACATATATTTATATACATATATTACTTTCATTTAATTTTGAATCTGACAGTAGACATTGTCACTATTCAGGTGTAGAGAAATCTAAACCTTGATTTTGTTCCCTAACAAGCAAGTCAGTATTGACAGTGGCAAAGAAAAACAGCAGTTTAATAACAGCAGTTAATCTTGTCCATGATCATATGAGTACAGTTACAAGTGGAAAAAACTAAATTAATCTTAAGAGATATAAAACATGTGGTGGCACGGTGGTGTAGTGGTTAGCACTGTCGCCTTGCACCGCCAGGGTCCGGGTTCGATCCCCGGCCAGGCTCGATTCCCGTCTCTGTGTGCATGGAGTTTGCATGTTCTCCCCTTGCTTGGTGGGTTTCCTCCCACAGTCCAAAGACATGTAGGTTAGGCTAATTGGCGTTTCCAAATTGCCTGTAGTGAGTGTATGTATGTATGTGTGTGTCTGCACCCTGCGATGGATTGGCACCCTGTCCAGGGTGTACCCTGCCATGTGCCCCAAGTCTCCTGGGATAGGCTCCAGGCCCCCGTGACCCTAAATACAAGATTAAGTGGTATAGATGATGAGTGAGTGAGATATAAAACATCAGCACAGAAGGATCACAGAATTTATTGTTATTAAAATAACACTCGCATATTCAAAAACACATCCTTTAATAACAGGTTAGCTCGTAATTGCTGATCCAGTCCGGAAAAAAATCTTCATATTATATATTAACATGACATCAAGGGTAGAACCCGGTGACGTGTAAATCACACAAGCAGCCCATGTGATCCTCCTGAGCACAGAGTCAGAATAAATACAATTAGTAATAATTTACAATGTCTCTCCCTTCTAAAAGGACAAGTGGACCTGTAGGCTAGAATTCCCAATATTCCACAACAGAGACACCAGTCTGTTGTACAGTATAGTTACTATAATATAGTAAACCATGTACATTATTTATATCCTGTGCAGAAACAGTAACTAGTACACAAAAACTTTATGTGCAAAAAAAAAAAAGAAGAGAATTGAAAAAGAACAAATGGCAGAAGGAAAACTCATGAAAGTTATTATAGTGCCACGATTTTAGCACAATTTTGCAGGTAAATGTAAAAAAAAAAAAAAAAAAAAGTACTTTGGCTTATACATTGGCAATGTGAACAAGATAACAGTAGGAAGATTCCCAAGAGTTAATTCTATTTGATGTTCTTTTGAGTTTTTGGACTTTGTGCCCACTATGTGACAAATGAACCTTGAATCTTGATCTAGTTTTATTCCGACTTGTTGCAATACACATCTAGGATTTAGAATGGGACAAAGCAGAGGATATGTACAGTATACTTATTTACAGCTTAGAAAGAATCGGAGCAAAAATAACTCTGACTTCCTGCATGGGTGAATTTGACTGGTAACTCGTAGGCAAATGAAGAGGTGGTGTTGTTTTACCAAATGATACTAAAAAAATACACAGCATACTTCTACAAGGAATAGGATATAGTACTGGGGCAGTGTACAAATATGCTTAAATTTTTTTTTTTTTAACATAGCCCATGATTAGCAGCTTTGGGATTTTATCCAAATTAGACAGCAGGTTAAATATTTAGCAGGTTTTATACATAATATCTCCATAAAAAAAAAGCATTCATATCACGGGTGTGATGGCCGTAGGTCTATTCAGCCTGAAGAAATCCAGCAGAGCCCCACGCAGGTCCCTGTACCTGAGTCCGTACAGGTAGGGTGCCAGGGCTTTGGGTAAAACCAGCAGGATGTTACATAGCACCAGCGACACCCAGAGACCTGCACTGGGATGCAGCTCACTACTGTAGCTGTAAAACAGCAACTCGATGATCAGAAGCAACATGGGACACACGGACAAGAACAGGTGGAGGTAGTGAACAAGAAATGTTCCTTTAGCCCTGGATGACCGCTCTCCTCGCCACACGCCGGATTTGCTGGTATGACAGTAAAGTATCACGTAACCAGCGACCACCAGGAGCAAGGTGATAAGGACAGCCGTGACAGTTAGCAGCATGCACACCTGGAGTGGCTTTGAGTGGCTAACAGTTAGAACAAGCACCAAAGGAAGAGAGCAGATGTGTTGGGTGCAGGGGCTCATCCGATGGTACCACAGAAAGAGACCCACAGAGGCAGCAGGGAACAAGATGGACACAAGCCAGATAGTGAAGACAGCAGCATAGGTCCTGGAGATCGGCCACAGCGTAGCATATCGTAATGGTGCTAATATAGCCAAGGACGTGTCCAGCACTATGGCGGTGGCGCTGAAGAGCCCACCACTGTAAAAGATCCCCATCAGGAAGAGCATGGCAGCACAGGCCACGTCTGACATCAGCACAGCAGCTGTATTCAAACAGGTGGTTAGCATGTAGAGAGCCACAAAGAGGAGGTCGCTAAACAAGGCATTGGCCAGGAGAAGGTAGCGAGTCTGTTGCCGCAGGTGAGCTCTAATCAGAATCCGGGCCAGGAGAATTGGCGTGGTTAAAAATACAGCCAGAAATCCTAGAATGGGGCAGAGCTGGATCACCCTCATTTGTTGAGGAGGCAGAAAAATGTGCCACTCTTGAACAAACAGTTCCATTGCAGTACGAGAGGTGTTAGTCTGGGCAAACTGTCTGCCGAGACGCTCTGCCTGTCCCGAGCTGTTGTACCAGTCCACAAATGTACACAAAAGAGACAGTGCGAAATCCTCCGCAGCCATGAAGAGCCTCTCTGTTCGCCCCTGCAGAAGAGCCTCCATTACTACTTAAATCTGCGTAAGCAAGTGTTCAGCACAGGCGGGTCGCGCTTCTCCTCACTGCAGAACGACAGGTAAGCGTGTGAGCCAGGTGATATTGAACGCTTTCGGTCATGTTTCCATGGAGGTGGAGATGAGGGTAAACATCACTTTGCAGGTAAATGGAGCAGAGTGAGCTCTCTCTACACGGAGATATAAAAACAGATAGCTTAGCCATAACTAGACCTGTTGTATAACTTAATCTACTTCTGTACATAAACTAAAGGCCGTTGCCAAGTCTTTATTAAAAACACAAATTAAGTACAAGTAGGTCATGTTTTTAAACTACAGCTTTGTTGGACAGAGGATTAATGACACATGCATTCTACGTTTAAAACATTGCCTTTTAAGATA
The DNA here is from genome assembly GCA_013621035.1 of Clarias magur. NCBI lineage: Eukaryota > Metazoa > Chordata > Actinopteri > Siluriformes > Clariidae > Clarias > Clarias magur. Next base: position 2,724,542 of record QNUK01000056.1, read on the forward strand.
TATATCTAGTACAACAACATGTTAGTGCAAATATTTTTGTAACTTTTTTTATTTTAAATAACAGCTAGTCAAAATAGGTAACATTAGACCCTTTATGTTCATGCTTTTAAAAAAATTATTATTACTCATGAGAAGCATTTTTGTGTCTATACTAAGTAAAACCTGCCTAGTAAGGACAATTTAAGAAGCTGTATGATGTTGTAGTCCCTGCTGGTCATTTCCTTGTTTCCGTGTTCTGTCCTTGGTACTGTAGTCGGGTTCCTTCATGGGAAAACGGATATAGAGGTTCAACTGGCAAGGAAAAACTCCCTGAGACAACACGAAGACTTAAAAGTCATCATAATATTATACACTATAAATTCAAACAGGACTAGGTGTGTTAAAAGGATGTTCGGTGTGAGAATATCTGAATATCTTGAGCACAAGAAGGATAATCTTTATAATTATAGCAGCATATGTAAATAACAACATGAATAGAGGTTAAAAAAAAACTTTCTTCACAGATGGTAATTTATGCAGGATGTAAAGCTTTCAGGCAAACAGTCTGTTACTAAATCAATATCAATCCTAATAATAGATAATGCTAACTGGCTTTTTACATATTCAGTCAATGCCAGATGATCCCTCTTTATATAACAGGAGACTTACTGCACTGTTCCGCACCATTCATGTTTGTCAATGTAAATTACTTGTTGTAATTGTCCTTGTTAACTGCTTGCTGGTGTTGGTGAACTGTTGGTGGTCTGGTTAAGCCTTGCTTTCCACAGCATCTGCTGAACCCTCTCATAGACCTCCCGATAACGTAAACCGTACAGGTAGGGGGCGCATGCCCGAGGCACAACCATCAGCACAGCCAGATTCACTGTACAGATCCAAACAGCCAGGTTAAGATTATTCTGTAATGCTGTAAACCAAGCAAGCTCCACTGTAAACACCAGACCGGGTGTGAAGTATATTAGCAACATCACAGCGTGTGCTAGCAGAGTTTGACGGGCTCGTGAGTAGCGATTGCGCCATATCCCAGAGCTCCTGGTGACCATGTAGAGACGGATATAGCAGTAGAGGATCAGGATACTGCAGAAAATCACCCACACGCTGAAATAGACATGCAGGCTGATCCCAATGGCATCTTCCATTGATGCCAATATGAGGAGCACCAGACACACCTTCAGGTTCCCTGGTTTTTCCTGTTTTCTGACCGCCGTCACCACCAGCAGTGAGAGTGGACACATCATGGCTATGACCCACACCAACCCGACTATCTTCTTCACTCGTGACGGAGACAGGATTTCATTGTAGCGCAGAGGCCAACGCACGGCCATGAACGTGTCAATGACCATCAACGTGACAGTTAACACAGAGGAGCAGTATGTAGTCAGAGTAGTGACCATTATCACCTCACAGAATACGTAGTGCATTTCCATGTCCAGCGCATTACAAGAAATGTTCGTGAGGTTGAAACTGAGGAAAAGGATGTCCGATAGAAGTGTATTGGCCAGGAGGAGGTAGCGCGTTTCCTGTCGGAGAGATGGACTGCTGAAGATGCAGAAGAGGATAAATGGGCTTATTACCAGAGTGACAGTAGTGAGAATAGCAGCAGGGATGAGAAGGAAATTCATTCTTTGACTCTGCATGACCAGGTGCCACTTTTGCGATACTTCAGAGAGGTTAGAATGATTCATCTTTGTGGATTACTGTCTTCTTTTCTGATAGGAGCCTTCAGGATGCACAGGTTCAGGTTCCACCTAAAGGACAAAAACCCAGGGAAGTAAACACTGGCATGAAGGTTTTTATTTAATTTCTTTATTTTTTCCATTCACGGCCTTTGGCCTTTGGCAGGTGCCCTTGTTCAGAACGACTTACAGAATTGCTTTGAAGACTCCTTTAATAAACCCATTCTGATACCGCTTCATTAGGTTACTGACTAAGTGTATAATCATTCTAGAACAGCGCATTTATGCTGTGTAGGAGATTGCTTCTTTAGACAATATTTGAGGACAGTGTCATTGACTCAGTTGCTCAGACATTTAGAAGAAAGTTGTTCCACCACCTAGATGCCAGAAGAGAAAAGAATGTGAAAGCTTGCCGTCCTTGTACCTTGAGAGTGTAGTACATGCTTTTTCAGTGACTTTGATTACTTCATTTGTTCACTTCATATCAATCTATTTTATTGTGGCTTAAAGGCCACTGATACAAAATTGACTGGTTTTAAAAGGCTTATAAGGACATTTGGGTAACTTATGAACAGGTTGATAAACACCATTTTCTGACATTTCTGACAAAAAGACAAAAACAAACATTTTAAAACTCCTAAATAACCCATTTGAGTTTTACATTTGGATGTTTTGAACAAATAGTAACATTTATGATGCCAGATTATTAAATAAAGGTTGACGCATCACTTCTTTCTGTCATATCACCACCTATGGGAAGGTACTTCCTGTACAACACATTGGCTGTTCCGAAAGGTTTGAATGTTTTCAAAGGGTTTTTGGAGAATGTTTAAGCCAAGAAAAGGATGTTTACCCTTTTTTACTGCTGTTGCAGTCACTTCAGCAGTAATAAAGGACAGGTATGTGCCACGTACTGTAACAACCATGATTAAGCCTGTGGAACAGGATATTATGTGATATGGAATTTCATTTGATAAAACTATGTGGGATACAATAATGAAAGCACTATGCTGATAACATTATAAAACATGCAAGACAAGAGTCATGCGATGCTGCAGCTATCATGTGCTGCATCTGGTTCGCTGATACTTTAATGATATAAATCTTATACTGAAGTTGACGTACGGACACATTGACGATTGATGAATATCCGCCTTATAATAGAGTTGTCTCATGTACAAAATGGACCTAAATCGGGTACAGGAGAAGGTTTATTAGTGATAATGTTTTTCATGATCATCAACAAACTTTACAATTAAAGAGGTTTTGTGTGGAACAAAACTCAACACTTTTGTCTTTGAACTAATTTGCTGCCACTATTTTCTGTTTAACTCACTGCAAAATCAATCAAAGCACAATGTTGTAATAAAGCTATTGTGGGAGATTTTTCTCCTACACTAGTTACAGTTGCCTTAATTACAAATGTTACACAAAAACTTTAACTTTAAAAAGAACCAAAGAAAAGACTCCGGACTCCTTGTAGATCTGGATGAAGTAAGGCAGGATTTATTGCAGCAATAAAACCAAGTGAGCCAGCTTAGCAATGCCTAGGTTGTAGTCCCAAGCACCTCCAAGACCTGACTGCAGTACTGTGACATGGGCACTTCTTTTATACAGTTTTCAAGGGGAGGAGCGCTTAACTAGCCCCCTCCCCTGTACATTTTTTCTTATTTCTTATCAAATTATTAACCCATTGTAATCCAACTTTTTCCAAGTATTGTCACCCATTGTAATTACATTTTCTCTTATCTTGTTTGCTTACGTCATATACCTCGTCATCTGACTCCATATCTTTTCCCCATTATAGTCTATTTTTCTTTCAAATTATTTTCCATTATCTTTACACTAAGTTTGTTTATTATTAAAAAATATAGGGGCGGCGCTTATTTTACTATATATTCTTAGTTCTTCCGGGTTACTCTACAGTTCTCGACAGACAGGCCATGGGTAAGCATCTCTCTCGCACTCATTTTAATTATTTGTCTTATTTTCCTAATTTGTTGTATTTACGCATTTTATTTTATTGTTATAGCTAAGCGCAACTGCCCAAGCACTGAATACATCCCTTTGGACGATTCGGACAGCCAGGACAGTCCAGAGCACAACTCCTTTGAGGATTACACTCCTACTGAACCTGTTGCTGACCGAGCCTCAGTGAGTTTTTGCCAAAATGAGTCTGATGGATCATTGACACAATTTCTTCATAAGAACGGTCTTACTTATGCCAGGAAAGATGACTCCGGGCCTGGTCCTTCTAAGAGACCACGTCCGGAGGCACATAGCTCCCCTTTACTTTCCTTCAGGCCCGTGCGACCAGAGTCTAGTACTCCAGCCCATTCTCTTTTAAGGCCTGTTGGTCTAAGAAGCGTCAGTACTCAGACTGATTTTAAAATGTCTGTTGGTACCCAAACTGATTTTCCTGAAGCGCCTACACCACTTTTGAATCGTGGTATTTCTGTTTTTATTCCTCACACTGATCTTCCCATCAATGTGGTTCTGGGTCAGAGAAGGCTTGATATTTAATTTCTTATGCCTTTTGTTATTTGATGCTTACCCAGGCCCCCTATTTTACTGTATTTTTATATGTTGGGCCTTATACTTTGTATTCTTATTGTATTCACTATGTAGATGCACATGTCATTTTATTTTGTGCCTACTCTTATTAAACTTATTATTCATTAAGCTGAGTGTGTGTCTTTTGGTTATTTGTCTGTGTCCCTTTAAATTTGACATGTCTGCACATGTATCCAGCCCCTGTTACATCACAGTTAAGATCACCCCATGTCTGAGGAGATTACCTCATGTCTGGGGCTATTGGCATTACATAATGTCTAGGGCTAATATCAGCTGACATTACATCATGTCTAGGGACATCAGGTACTTTTGGATGCTCAAGGTACAAAGATTACATCATCCCTAGGGTCTGTTTGGTACACACTGTCCCCTAAGCATCTCAAATCCAAGATGGCTACCTGTCTAGAGTTCGTTTGAGTTCATGCTGCCTGTTCTTGCTACTGTGACATCACATTGTCCTCAGCTCACCTCTGTCTCCTTACCTTACCTCTATGTTCTTTTACTAAGATTAATAGTTTCTATCACTAGATTTGCATGCACATAGTATATTTAATTAAAATATGCTCACATATTTCCCCCTCTGTGACTTTTAAGTCACATAAAGAAAAATAAAGCAAAGGAAATAGAACTTAACTTATATGTTACTACAGAGAAATATAAACAGAAAAAATGGAAATAGACCCTTCATACTGAACCTTATTACGAAAAGAAACCTTATTACTAAATCAATGAACTGAATCTTAAAACTCACATATTACCCCCTCACCAGACATCAGTCTAAGGAGTATATGAGAGTATAATAAGTATGCAATTGGTTAGATACGAAGAGTCCAGAGGTGGGCGAAAAAACCTTCCGTGTAGCCAATTTAGAAGGAAAAATTCCCACCTTGCCAGCTTTTTTGTGCTCGACAGTGCATTCACCACCAGGACTCGACTTCTGTACAATACATATATGACAAAGACATTTGAAACCACTAAAGCCATTTAAGCACTCCGTTAGGGTCCCTGTAAATCAAGGAGAGCGTGTCAAGACTTTCAGTCCCTTCTTCAGTCCATGCCTTGCGATCCTCTTCAGTAAATTCGATTACGTGGAGGTCCTTACAGCTCATCAGCTGTGATAGTGGAATTCGGTTTATCCTGCCCGTCTCCTGACGTAAGAAGTCTAGCCAGACTTCATCAGCGTTCGGAAGAGCTTCAAGCGCACGTTGCAAAGTGGTTGGTGTATTTGTCCATAAAATGTCATCTCCCAACATCACTTTAGTTATGGTCTTTTCTGCTGCCATGTATACATCGTCAAATTCAATTACCCCACAGATATCATATCCAACCCAATTCTCTTCGATCCCAATACCTCTATAGAGGCCTAGCTTCAGATGTCTTCCAAGCTGATATGAAGTAGTTACCAGACGAAGTCCTCTGCTTATGTCCAGGTCGAACGTTTCCTGTCTCATTGACTTGATCCATTTAAAGTCTCTTGTCAAGACGTTGGCCATCGCGATGAACTTCTTAGTCCCCATCGGACGGTGTGGGAACCAGTCAACCAGATCATGTCTTAGGTCTGCCCATCTTCTTGTTGGGGTCTGTTCCAGAACCTCCCTCCATGCATTACGGCAGACTGTACAGGAAACTATCCATCGTGGGTCAGGTACCGGTTCCATCCTGCATACATACGTGTATAACAGAGACAGGACAAAAATACAACAAAAACACACAAAACATATTTCTTCTTCTAATACTACTTTTTTTTTTTTTTTTTGTTTGTTTGTTTGTTTGATTAACATACTATGCTAAATAAACTCAGTATACATGTGAGTAATAAATATACAGTCATTTTGTCCATCATGTAGCAGCGGTAATCTTTTGTGTTCACTTCATTTCCACGTAAATGGAGTCTGCCTCCCAGTCGTCATCTGGTGGTGTTTGGTCGTGATATTCCACAGTCATTGTATATTGTCCCACCATTCTTTGGATGCTTGCTTTCGCCAGGGGGATAACGCAACATGACAGTATGAGCAGAGTTCCCAATACTATCAAAATAATTGTCCCTAGTTTCACAAGTAATCCATACCAATTTGAAGGATTCAGCCAATCAAACCAGGAAGTCCATGCATTATTCCTCTGTACGTCTTGAATGATTTTAACATTTTCGTCTCTCATGTCCCTCATGGCTCTTAATAGCTTAGTTATGTTACCATCTGGGCCTGTGTGTCTTGGAATGTATGTACAACATTCTTCTCCAATTAGGGCACATACTCCTCGTTGAGGTGCCAGCATCGTGTCCAGGGCGAATCTATTCTGTGTAGTCATTAATGTATTTCTATCCAATTGTTCCTGAACCAGTCCTAAGACTCCTAAAGTGTGATTCCAAAATCTTTGTTGATTGTAATAAAGTAGGTTGATCCACCTTGCATTTTTCGAAATTTGAACCCATGGCAAGAAGATTGTCGTGAATGCTCCTCCTACCCTGTTTATAGCCTCATGCTCAGTTGGTACACCAACTGGAATACCATCCCAGGTCACTGATAGTCCTCCATCTCTATCAAACTCTTTCCATGCCGATATTTCCTTTCCAATCGTTTTCACAAACTTGTCTTCACGTTTATTCCGTCTGTGTTTCTTGCTATATAGTCCTACTACAATCAAATCTCCTTCTAATAGTACTGGAGCACAACACCCACCCCAGTTATTTGGTAAGTTTTGTCTAACTGTCGTTCCTCCACAGTACCAGAATATGTCTGCCAGCGGTGTTGTTCCAGCGCTTAAATCTGGTTGTTGTACTTTTACTATCTCACTGCATGTCTGACTATCCGTTTTATTGTCGCATATCTGGTGCATTTTTATGAAGAATCCTGTTGCCGGCTGTGTTTCATTGCAACTTGGTGATAGATCTCCCATTTCAATGCTCCCATTTGAGTAGATGCACAAAGGATAGCGTTGTTGTGTAGGTGTTATTTCTCTTTGTACAGCATCTAATGTTCCTACAGGCTGATATGAACATTTGCTTATGTTTTGCATCCATTCAGGGCCATAATGTATAGCAGCTGAATGCAAAAGACAGCTGATAGGGCACAGTTGTTCACTGTATGTTGGGTTGTCTATACATTCTCTTGTTCCATGTGTTATCACCACTCGTGGGGGCCTATTGCTTCTATCATGACACACAATGCAGTCTCGCGTGGTTACAGACTCAGCTGTAAATTTCAACCATTGGAAGAACATGTCATTCTTCCATGTCTGGTCAGATTCTGCTTGATTTTTGGGTAATTTCTTTGTTATCTGCGGAATTATTGTTACATATTTTATTGATTCAATATTCGATATATTGGGCTGGTCGGGCGCTTTTGCATAGCATCCCTTCCATCCTGCAAGTGAAACACATACTCCTCTGATTTCGCCATCTATTGAATTCTCAAATGCGCACCAACCGTTGGATCTTGGTACAGCTTCTATTAGTCCATCTAATGTTGCCATCTGTGCTTTATTCCAATATGCCTTTTTTCTCATTTCTATATAAATGCGCACTCTTTCTTCTGGGGGTTGTGTAGTATCGACCTCTATTTGGTAGGTTGCTTCCCAAAATCCTGTTCTTTCCCCACTGTCCAATCCAGCTACTATTCTGGCTCTAGTTATTGTAGCTAATGCACAGCGTATTTGTCTCTCTTCATTTGTCCATTTCGGTTGGTTTCTCTCATTCTTAGTAGCACCACTGTTAATTAGACCAATCATGAAGAGGATTCCTATACCCATAGACCTCCTTCGTTTCAGGAGGCAATAAGAGGGTGGTTTCTCCATCTGGATCACAACGGTGACACGTGGGACTATGGCCAAATAACCTACACAATATTTTTCTTGGGGGGTTTTTTGTTGGGTATGTTCTTTCAACTGTAGTTGGTTTAAATAATTTAATCACTTTCTGAGCCAGTGTTAACTTCTAACTGTTTTAATCACTATCTGAGTATTCTACAACTCTAGGTGTGGGATCTTCTTCTGACTGTCTACGCGCTGTTTCAATTCTAGCACGTCTGTGCTCTCGCTGTCTAACTTGAGCTCTTGTTCTAAGAGACGGTCCTCCTTGTTCTGCTTCTGCTTCTTCTTCTTCTAGCTCTGCTTCCCAATCTTGTATATCTTCTTGGGGCCACTCTGGCCAGTACCCTTGTTCTCCTTCTTGTTCTTCTACCCACGGTAACCCTTCAGTGCACCCATAAGGATCTGGTGCTTGTTGCCTGGGCCTTGTGTCACTCTCCTGGGAACCTGATTGCAAACCTGAGGGTCCTGCTCTGGGAGACTCTTCAGCGTCTTCCTGAGGTTCCCTGTCCCTTACCTGATCTGGGTTTGGGGCCTTGCAGCAATGATTTAAATGGTACCATACATCTTTACCTTGGACTTTTATTGCAGTTGGAGTTGCCAACACCACCTTGTATGGTCCTTCCCTTCTAGCTTCGTTCCACCTTCTTTTGAATGCTCGAATAAACACCCAGTCACCGGGTAGCACAGTTCTCTCCTCTATGTCCTCTTCCTCAGCGTCATCAGCTGGATCAGCTACCCTCGGTCTGGTGTTGTCATGTATTGTGGCTCCCTTAACCTGTTGGAAAATAACTTTGTGTATTTCAGATAAGTGCTTCACATAGTGATCAAGTTCACTTTGTAGTTGTTCAAGCGTGGGGCCTTTATAAGGCCCTCGAACAAAGGATGTAAGCATAGGTCTGCCAGTAAGCATTTCGTGTGGTGTTAAATGTGTGTTGCGGTTAGTTTGCGATCTCATGCCCATCAAGGCTAATGGCAAAGCTTGAAACCAATTCATACCTGTTTCTGCACATATTTTAGCCAATTTCATTTTTAGAGTTCCATTTGCTCTCTCTACCATCCCCTGAGATTGGGGGTGGTACACACATCCAAACCTGTGCTTGATGTTCAACCACTGAGTCACTTTCTGTACTATCTTGTTTGTGAAGTGTTTCCCATTGTCTGAACTGATTGTGTCTGGGATTCCAAATCTTGGTATAACTTCCCTACACAGGAATTTTGCTACTGCCATTGCATCTTCCTTAGCTGTTGCTACAGCTTCTACCCATCTGCTAAATCTATCCACAATCACTAGGATGTATCGTTTCCCTTGTATCCTGGGTTCCCCCATGTCCACATAGTCGAACATTATATGCCTAAACGGTCCATCTGGGTCCGGAATATGTCCTATTGGTGATGTGAAGTGTTTTCTAAGGTTATATCTAGAGCATATGTCACAAAACTGTGACAGAGTTCGATGAACCATAGGACCTAGATAAGGTGACCACCATGTCTTTTGGATTCTTCTTATTACTTCTCCTCTTGCTACATGATCGTTACCATGAGCTTGCTTTATCAAGGTTATGAGAAAACTTTGTGGAGGTACAAAACGCCCATCTGCACTTCGCCACACGTTAGTATCATTATCTTTTGTTGCTCCTCTTGCTAACCATTTTCGAATCTCTTCACCTGATGCTGCTGCCTGCATGTCTGCTAGTGAGGATAAGTCTGGTGCTGGGGGTGCGTAATCTTCTGGTATAAGTACTAATCTTTCTTCAGATTCTGGACTTGAGCTTGAACTTGAGCTTGAACTTGAGCTCGAGCTTGAACTTGTGTTTGAACTTGAGCTTGAACTTGAGCTCGAGCTTGAACTTGAACTTGGCCCTTCATCAGGGTTAACACTTGACTCTGGTGAACTTGGTTCATTGTCTGTTTGTGCTGCGGATTCTGGCATCATGTTTGCCTGATTTACTGCTGCTTTCTTAGCTGCTTCATCTGCTACTTCATTTCTGTCACTAACAAATGTACCATCTTTCTTATGTGCTGCGCATTTTACTATAGCTAATCTGGATGGTAGTTTGATTGCACCTAGCAAATCTGAAATTGCTTCTCCATGTACTACTGGTGTTCCGTCTGCTCTTTTGTAACCTCTTTGTGCCCATATGGGGCCATACAAATGGCATATTCCATATGCATATGCTGAGTCAATGTATATTGTACATGCTTTTTCTTCTGCTAGTTTACAAGCGCCTGTCAAAGCGATTAACTCAGCTAGCTGGGCTGAACAGAGTTGTGGCACATGTTCAGCTTGTACTACTTTGAAGGCTTTTCCATCTATGTCTGGTGTTACTATTGCATAGCCTGCTTTATTGCTATCCCCATCTCTAAAGCATGACCCATCTACAAAGTATATACAATCTGGGTGCGACAGAGGTTGGTTCTCTAAATCTTGACGTGTCTTCAGATGTTCTGCTGACACAAGATGACAATCGTGTGGATCTCCCTCTGCTGGGGTCATCATGCGATCTGCTGGATTTACTGTCTGACACCTTCGTATAGTCAGTTCAGGTGCAGAGAGTATTACATCATATCCTGTTCTTCTAGCATTTGTAATTACAAATGATGGGCTAGTCAGGAGTGCATGCAATGCATGGGTGGTGTACATCACAACAGGATGTCCCATAGTAATTGATGAGGCTTTTTGATAAGCAAAAGCGGCAGCTGCCACACCTCGGTAGCAGGGTGGCATGCCTTTTTCAATATTATCGAGTGCTGTGCTATAATAAGCAATTGGTTGCTTACTAGGCCCTTGTTGTTGAGTCAGAACCCCTGTGGCAAAACCTCCACGCTCTGAGACATACAAATGGAATGGCTTATTATACTCTGGACTAGCAAGTGCTGGTGCTGTACAGAGTTCTCTTTTTAGCTGCTCAAACGCTTCTAGTGCTTCAGGTGTCCATTCTAACACTGCACTATTCTTTGTTTGTCCAGCTACTTTTATTATTGCTCTTAAGGGTGCTGTTTTTAGTGCAAAGTCACAAATCCAGTCCCTACTAAATCCTACCATGCCTAGAAAAGATAGCATCTCCTTAACAGTTCGTGGTTTAGGAGCTTTCATTATTGCTTCTATGTGTTCAGGAGATATATGCCTAGATGTTCCTTCCAACACTCTGCCTAGATATTCTACCTTCTCTTTACAGAATTGCAACTTTTCTCTACTGACTTTATGTCCATTCTCAGCTAGAACAGTCAAAACTCTTAACGAATCTGTTTCGCATTGCTCTTTTGTTGGGCTACAAATCAGTAGGTCATCACAGTACTGAATCATAGTACTTTCGATATTTAATGAGGCAAGATCTTGAGTTAGTACTCGATTAAATATTGACGGACTTTCACAGTAACCCTGTGGTAAACGATTGTAAGTCAGCTGTCGTCCTTCATATGTAAAGGCAAACAAGTATTGTGATGCTGGATGTAGTGGAATGCTAAAGAATGCTGAACATAAGTCTATGACAGTGTACCATTGTGTATCTTCTGGTATATTGGACAGCAATGTGTGTGGATCAGGCACTATAGGCAATTCTGCTTCTACAATTTGGTTTATGGCACGTAAATCATGCACAAGTCTCCATTTATCTGAGTTGGGCTTCCTGACAGGAAATATAGGAGTGTTACAAGGACTTTTAGTCGGAGTTAATACTCCAGCTTCCAATAAGCCATCTATAGTAAGTTTAATCCCTGCTACAGCTTGAGGTGTCAATGGATATTGTCTTTGGTAAGGCAATGTTGCATTTGGTCTTATTTTTATTAAGGCTTGTCCTCCAGACTTAACTAATCCTACATCTGTTGAATGTCTTGTCCATATTTTTTCTGGAATTGTTTTCAGCAGTTCCTCCTCTAATGCAGATTCCTTTTCATCTATCTGCCTTACCATCTTAACTGACATTTGTGTGTGCGATGATAACTGAGTGTTACACATCCCCCTCTGAGGGTGTGTTGACAACGTCATGTTCCCATCTATTTCTGTGTGTGTTGCCCTCACTCTTTCTATTCCTGAAAAATTTATTTTCAAAAACTTTTGATCTTGTGAAATGTGTACAGAAGGATTAGGAGTTTGTTCCCACTTAGTCACTTCAGCCGCTTGTTTGACCATCAATCCTAGCTCTTTGGATTGTGCTTTTTCCCCCACCAGTAAGGAGATGTGGGGTGCTGTGTTCGGTACTTGATGCCAGTGTTCTATTGGTTCAGTCAGATGTACACTGATGGCTGCTCCTGGAGCGCCTACAATTATATCTCCTAGTATCACATCAGAGACTGTGTTCTCCATCCCGTCTGACCATAATTGTGCATATTCTTCATCTTGGCTTCCTTGGTCATAGTGCATGGTACAGTGCAATGGCAAGGTCGCTCTTTTACAATCTGGTCGTCGTTGTAGGATCCATTCTTCCCATAAGTTCTGTGCATGTTGAGCTCCCTTGCCTGTGCACAACAGCCAATATACTGTATCCAAGTTATTGGGTTTTTCTGCAACCTGTAAGAACTGTCCTATTGTTACATACAGTCCTTTAGCATTACATTGAATTTTTGCTTTAAGTTTGCACAACAAATCTCTTCCCAGTAAATTAACTGGAGTAGTCGGTGAGAATAATAAAGGTGCTGCTACAGTGGTGTCTTCTAAAGTTATTATTTGTGGCTCCGTAAAATGCAATACCTGTGATTGTCCCGAGAAGCCTGTGGTTTTTATCGTATTGCTTGAGAGAGGGAGCTGGGAGCCTTCACGTCCTATACATGAATAAGTAGCACCTGTGTCAATCATAAATGGAATTGGTTGTGAATTATTTATAGACACCATCACATTTGGTTCTTGTTGTGGATGCAGTGTTGAGACGTGCTGCATCTGCTCCCCCTCTGGCTCCTCTGGGCCTCGTCAATTCCAATTTTGGGTAGGTCCCATCCAGGGACCTGCCCACTGATTTTGGGGTTGTCCTTGAGTCCATGTTCCAGCAGGTTGTCTTGGACCAGGAGTTCCTGCATTCCCTTGCGGTGCTTGTCCTGCTCCATATGGTCCTTGAGGTCATGGTCCATTTTGCATTCCCCAAGTAATTTGTGGACAGTTTCTTCTAATATGTCCTGCTCCTCCACATTGCCACCACTGATTCGGGCCCATTTGCCCTGGGGCATTCATTCTAAATTGCTGTCTTCTTGGTTGCTGTTGGAATGGTCCCCTTTGTCCCCTGCCTCCAATAGGCCCGGGGCCCTGTCTTTGCCACCTCATGGGTTGATTTTGTCCTTGCTGGTTTCCAGGTTGCGCATATGTTGGAGGGGCTTGGGTCCCTGTTGGTTGTTGTATTTGTGGCACTGGTTGCTGCATTTGCTGTGCTGGTCCAGTAGGGGGCAGTGTTGTCTGATTTTCAGGCACCATTACTGCTGCTTGGACTTTTGCTTTTTCTTTTTCCTTTTTCTTTGCAGCTGCAAATTCCCCTAGCTGTATTTTATGTAACTGGGTTGCAATTGACTCAGCAGCTTCCTTGGCCTCTTTTTTCTTTTTCCTGTATTGTTCCACATAGTGTACAATGTGCGCTTGAAATGTGTCCCATGGTAGTGTATTCAGCCCCACGACACCTTCTAGTGCTGTCTGGACTTCTTGAGGCATGCATTTTTTCAGCATCATTCGGAACAGGCTCTTACTTGTATCTGTTTGATCCCAGGAACCTCCAGTTTCCTCTCTCCACTTGGTCTGGAAATCATTGATGAACTTGACAACGTTTTCATCTTCTTTCAGCGTTACTGATTCCAGTTTTCCTGGATCCATTTTGGTTGGGTAAGCTTTTTGCAAAGCGTTCCAAACCTTGTTCCTGTGTGGTCCAAACGCTAGGCTATTTCCTACACTTTGTCCAGTTGTCGCTTGCAGGCCAGCCTCATTCAGAATCTCCGTGGTTTTCACTTTCCCAATTGTCTGTGCCAGAATAGCCTTTACATCTCCTATTGCCAGGAGGTGTCCCGTGGTTTTCTCTTCTAGCTGTGTTATCCATTTCTGTGCTCCATTACATGAATCTGGCAATTGGTTAGCCAGACCTGTCATATCCATAAATGACCATGGCACATAGTGATACTGATTTCCTTTTGACACAAGTGGGGTAGTGTCCAGCCGCAGTATATTCTTCTGGGTCTGACATATGTGGTTCGTCATTAAAGTGTATAGGTCCAATGTCTTCTTCATTAGGCCAGGATGAGGTGACACGCCAGCTTGAGGGTTTCTTTGAACATGTAGATTTTCTTTTCATAGCTGGTCTCATTTCAGATACAGCCTTTCTTGCTTCCTTCAGAGAGTCATTGAGACGTCTGTCGAGGTGCTTTTCCAGTCGCTTGAACGATTCATCAAGGGAATCATCACTGTAACCATCTTCTTCTGCAATGTTGGAAATGTCATGTTGATATTCATTTCTGTACACTTGGTTTCTGCTCTTTGGGTGTAGTTGTCTGTTGTGTTTTGAAGTGCTTGCCTGTCTCTCTTCCATTCTTTTCCTTGCTTCTCTCTCAGGTTCAATGATCATGTACCCTTTTACTTTTCTCTTTACCTGATTTCTCTCCATCACTTCATTTTCTTCTGTTCCTGCTGTATCTTCGTCTGCTTCATACAGTGATGGTGTGGGTGTTTCTTTATCTATACTGTACATTCTTTCTGGGTTGTCTCTCCTCCTCCTTTCCATCATCCCTTTTTCAGGTGTGACTTGTTTGTTTGCAACCCCCTGTACTTCAGACAAAAATTGTGCATTCCGTTCTTTCAGTCTTTCCATACCTCTTTTCTTTGTTTGTGGCTCGTCAGATTCTCTCGACGCATATGGTTCTGTCGCTCTTTCTTCACTCCATTCCCTTCCATCCTCACTGCCACTTCCGGATGTTGTTGATTCTGGTGTTTCTTCCATTTCTCTGTTCATCCACTCAGTATCACATGACGTTACTTTAATTTTTCCCAATACTTGTCCTTCAAATCCAAATGTACCTTTATCTTGTTCATGCAGCTTCTGTAGTGGGTACATTCCTCCACCCTTCTGTTGCATGTGTTCCTCAGTGTATGGTGGTGGTCTCTCTAATTCTAAGCTTATTTTCTCTTTTCTTCCCTTCTGGGTTTTCTCTTTTCTGTCACTCCCTTCCAATTTCTGATCCCTCTTTCCTGATTTTGTTTCTTGTTTTTCTTCTTTAGTTTCTCCCTCCTTCTTTTTCCCTTCATTTTCAAACCATTCTACAATTTCTAGCTTTTGTTCTAATTTAATCCTTCCCTTTCTGCCCTTTTCTTTAGTGGTGTGTCTGAGCATCTCCTTTACTTCTTTACAATTTTCTTCTTTAAAGGTTCCCTCTTTAGGCCATTGTAATTCTCCTGATGTCCTGTCATGCCATTTTACCATGCATTTTCTGATATACTTTTCATCTTCCTTGTGTTTAGCTATAATTATGTCTACAGGTGTTGCTGGCTTTGGCCATGCGTTTTTTCCACGGCAGAATAACTTCCCCATCACACACTTTTGTCCCGTCTTATAGTGTGATTTTTTGTGCCTCTTTTCTCGCTTATTTCTTGTAGTTCTCTTAGTGTGCGTCTTATGACTGCTGTTGGTCTTTAACAATTGTTTTTTCTTTATATGTTTGTTACGCATTAATTTTGTGATGATGTCAGAATCAGAGGCGTGACTATTTTGTCAAGGGTCTGAAAAATTATTCTACCGTCTGGGCCTATAGGTATCAGCGTAAATTCACTATTATTATTTATCACCCACTCACGATACAGCACTACCGGACCGCTCTCGTGATCAATTAATCTATATCTTTTTACTTTCCGTCCTCCCGTACCTTCCTCTAAACGCAATATGTCAAAAACTGGGTATTGTCGCAGCAGTGAAATGAGCGGAGTTAACCCAGGAGGTCCTCCTAGTCCTCCAAATTCTAGCATACTATTTATTACTCTTAAACGAACCTCTCTAGGAATTAACCCTAGGAAAGAGCTCATTTCTTCATTCTAAAATATGATGTAAGTATTAGAGTGTGTGTGTTACAGTTGAGGTCTAATACGTCAGGTATTAATGAAAGCCTAAGCGTCCACTCTCTCTTGTCACACTCTATGTTTTTAAGTAGGTCTTTTCCTGGATTATTCAACAACCATCTATTTGTTTCACTCTGATCCGATTCTGAAATTCTAAACTCTCGTTCACACTTGGTTGTGACTCCTTCTTCACTTATCTGCTCGTCCCAGTTAATTACTCTGAATCCGCTTAACATTTGTTTCTTATCTAATATATATTTAATATTTATAACTTAGGTGCATTTATCATTTCATGCACTATATTTATTATCATTAGTGTTGTGTCGTCGACTACACTACACGTAAAGGTACCTAACTTATATGTTGCTGCGCATGTGTACACTAGTCCAAAGAAATTATAATTTTATAATACTACTAGGCTGGTACATTCAGTACCTGTACCGCTCCCGTGTCACAGAAGAAGCTGATGTCACAGTGAGGTCTGTGTCTGGTAGCGCATCACTGATTATGTCACAGACAAGACTATGTCACAGTAAGCTCTATGTCACAGACAAGACCTATGTCACAGTAAGCTCTATGTCTAGTGGCATGTACCTCAGCCAAACAATTCCTTTAATATTAAAGATATTATCTATCACTTATATGCTATTTTCTTAGATTCTTCTATTTAAATTTATTATTAATTTAGAGCAAATCAGAAAATCCAATTTTTGGTCTTCTATCTTCTTTTTAGACTATTTCTAATACTATATCCCTCTTAACTAGGCCTTATATTTTCTTACACACATACATAAATTCAGTACAGACTTTTCACATAACACACTCACATTTAAGAGACACACATACAAGACATATGAACAATACACCAACACAAGCGCTTTCTACTACAATTTCAAAAATTTGAGTACTCAGAACAATTTCAACAATAAAATATTTTATCACACAACCTGGGCCCAGAAAACATCAATTCCATTCCACCTGTAGGAATTTTCAAATAGCGCTCACCTACAGGAATTTTCACTTAACACCTGGCTGCACACGCGTCTCAGAACGGTGAGTCACCTATATGTTCTGTGCCTAACGGCCGACTCAGGAATTTTTCACCTACCACGTCTGGAGCCGCAGCTCCTACTTAGTGTATTGCAGGAATTTTTCGTGGGTCCAGCCCCACTGGTTGGCAAGTTTCCTCGTCAGGGCTTGACCTAACACAGTGGCATAACTCACTTATCACACAACGTATAAAATAGTAATAAAGAGAATATAAAACAAAAATCACAAAACAAAATAAAACTTATGGAGATCTCTTAATACTTTGTTACTTCATCCAGTCTTTTACTTGTTAACATAAATTTTACAATCAATTTAAATATAGTAATTAATTTATCAATATTGGCAACTTAAATTTTTACTTTGTTCAATATACCTTAGGAGTACCTCTCTCCAGCTGGAAACAGGCACACTAACAGACCATGAACTTCTAATGCAGAAATTTGATCAAACAGGTTTTCTGCTTACCTTTTCTTATGCCGGCAAAAGTTGATGGTCTGTCAGCCCACACTGGTCCCAGGTCCCCGGAGGAGCCCTCCGTAGAGGCAATCACGTCGGGGTCACCAATAAATGTGGGAGATTTTTCTCCTACACTAGTTACAGTTGCCTTAATTACAAATGTTGCACAAAAACTTTAACTTTAAAAAGAACCAAAGAAAAGACTCCGGACTCCTTGTAGATCTGGATGAAGTAAGGCAGGATTTATTGCAGCAATAAAACCAAGTGAGCCAGCTTAGCAATGCCTAGGTTGTAGTCCCAAGCATCTCCAAAATCTGACTGAAGTGCCTGTAACATGGGCACTTCATTTATACAGTTTTCAAGGGGAGGAGCGCTCACCTAGCCCCCTCCCCTGTACATTTTTTTCTTATTCCTTATCAAATTATTAACCCATTGTAATCCAACTTTTTCCAAGTATTGTCACCCATTGTAATTACATTTTCTCTTATCTTGTTTGCTTATGTCATATACCTCGTCATCTGACTCCATATCTTTTCCCCATTATAGTCTATTTTTCTTTCAAATAATTTTCCATTATCTTTACACTGTTTGTTTATTATTAAAAAATATAGGGGCGGCGCTTATTTTACTATATATTCTTAGTTCTTCCGGGTTACTCTACAGTTCTCGACAGACAGGACATGGGTAAGCATCTCTCTTGCACTCATTTTAATTATTTGTCTTATTTTCCTAATTTGTTGTATTTACGTATTTTACTTTATTGTTATAGCTAAGCGCAACTGCCCAAGCACTGAATACATCCCTTTGGACGATTCGGACAGCCAGGACAGTCCAGAGCACAACTCCTTTGAGGATTACACTCCTACTGAACCTGTTGCTGACTCAGTGAGTTTTTGCCAAAATGAGTCTGATGGATCATTGACACAATTTCTTCATAAGAACGGTCTTACTTATGTTCGGAAAGATGACTCCGGGCCTGGCTCTCCTTTACTTTCCTTCAGGCCCGTGCGACCAGAGTCTAGTACTCCAACCCAGTCTCTCTTAAGACCTGTTGGTCTAAGAAGTGTCAGTACTCAGACTGATTTTAAAATGTCTGTTGGTACCCAAACTGATTTTCCTGTAGCGCCTACACCACTTTTGAATCGTGGTATTTCTGTTTTTATTCCTCACACTGATCTTCCCATCAATGTGGTTCTGGGTCAGAGAAGGCTTGATATTTAATTTCTTATGCCTTTTGTTATTTGATGCTTACCCAGGCCTGCTATTTTACTGTACTTTTATATGTTGGGCCTTATACTTTGTATTTTTATTTTATTCACTATGTAGGTGCACATGCCATTTTATTTTGTGCCTACTCTTATTAAACATATTATTCATTAACCTGAGTGTGTGTCTTTTGGTTATTTGTCTGTGTCCCTTTAAATTTGACATGTCTGCACATGTATCCAGCCCCTGTTACATCACAGTTAAGATCACACCATGTCTGAGGAGATTACCTCATGTCTGGGGCTATTGGCATTACATAATGTCTAGGGCTACATGATATCAGCTGACATTACATCATGTCTAGGGCTAATATCAGCTGACATTACATCATGTCTAGGGACATCAGGTACTTTTGGATGCTCAGGGTACAAAGATTACATCATCTCTAGGGTCTGTTTGGTACACACTGTCCCCTAAGCATCTCACATCCAAGATGGCTACCTGTCTAGAGTTCATTTGAGTTCATGCTGCATGTTCTTGCTACTGTGACATCACACTGTCCTTAGCTCACCTCTGTCTCCTTACCTTACCTCTATGATCTTTTACTAAGATTAATAGTTTCTATCATATTGTTGCATGCACAAGTATATTTAATTAAAATATGCTCACACCGTCACAAACCAAACCTCTGATTAAATTTAAGAAACAATCATTTTGGCTGTCAACATTTTGATGTTCAGCCCAAGAAGATGTAAAATTGGACGCCACCCCCCATCTCTCTTGGAAACCAGGAAATACTGACCTTAGTAGCCTGTCTGGCAGGAGAACATGTTCTATGGCCCCTCTTTCTAGCAAAGTCTGTAACTGCCGAGTCAGCAGATGCGCTCGTTCCAGTTTCATAGAAGTGGAGACCACGCCACTGAAAACACGGAGGATGATGTGCAATGGAGGGGGAGTGTTAGGTGTCCGACATCCTGAAACAAGGCAGGAAGGAACCGAGCACCTAACATTTTGCTGGAGACCGCTGCTTCCCGAAACACCAGTGGTGGCAGAGATTAGACAACGGCCCCCAGAGGGTGCCAGTGATTAGTCTTTATCTGTCATTGGAATTTTACACATCCCTCACCCGTGGTCCTGGGCACGTCAACCTCAGGACTTCCTGTTTTGGTGGATATGATGCTTCTCAGGTCTAGTGCTTTTTTTTTTTTTTTTTTTTTGAGGCAGTTTGCAAAGCGCAGCGAGTCCCTCCCCTGTCTCTTCGAGGGGGTAGCTGGCCCTCCACACAACCTCACAAACCTCACAAATGTCTGCTCGTAGAGCTTTGCCTGTGGTGTTTACAGTGTTGCCAAAGAGGACGGGAAGCGAGAGGGCGGGGGCATCCAGGAGGAAAATACGATCCCTAATCCCTGATGCCCGTGAGGTTAAATCACAGATGCCCCTCTGTGGCGACCGCGGCTGCCATAGAGGGGTCGATAACACGGGCCGCCTGTTTGGTGGCACGGAGAAATAAATCTGTGGCTCGGCGTCGTTGATAGACCTGCCAGTGCTCAGAACACTCAGCAGGTGAGCCTGGTTTGCCTGCAAAACCGCCATGGTGTACAGGGCAACAACAGCCTGACCGGCTGCCTGAAACGCTTTCCCCATCAACGAAGATATAGGTGTACACGGCTTGGTGGGCAGTGTGGTGGGCTTTTTTCAAGGAGGATGAGCTCCCAGGAGAGAGATAGCTTGCAAGCGTCTCTTCAACCTGGGGCATCATCATAAAACAGGGGATGAATAAGTCTTATTCTATGAAAGAGTTAACTCATCATGGATGTCGTCAAAGAAGGTGAGGGACCCTCGTTGAGACCCCTTCCCTGGCCACCCGACAGAAATCTGTCGTCTAACTTTGAGCGCTCAGGGAATTTTAATTAATTAATTTATTTGTTTATTTTGGGGGGGCAAGGGAGGAAATCTCCTGCACCCCTTCACACGAAGCGCCGGAACGCGTTTTAGAAGCGGACGCTAGAAACTTCCTGATCTGGGAAGAGCGCGAGAGAGAGGGGAAATCCCATCTCATATGCACGCGAGCCCCAGGAATGTGCAACGCGGCGCGCCTTAATAGGGAGGAGATCACAGTGCTCACACGCTCCTTAATTAAAACCCAAGCACTCAAAGAAAAAGTCGTGGAGATCGCCCTCCGAAAGAAATCTATCACACGGAGGCACATATCTCTCAACCAAGTCTGCCATTATCGGTAAGTAAAGTTTTTCTTTCCTACCGTGATTCTGTTGCACACACACATACACGCAAACACAAAGCGGTCCTGAAGACAAAAAGATCTGAGGATGTTTTAAACTCCTATTTATAAACTGCACGTGCACCTTATCGGGTGACGTCATCTGCCTGAGGTTATAAGCCGACGTATTCAACGTTTTTGATACACACAGGTCACAACCGGAGAACAAAGAGATGTTCCCATATCATCTTCACGCAGCATCGAGTGTAGCTTTTTAAATGGAACAAGTTCTCATTAGTTATTGCATTCAGAATAACACTGTGTGTGAGTGTGCATGTTGGTTTCTTGGTTTAAGTGTGTTTATTTTAGTGTTTAAGTTTGCAATAAATTACAAGACCATTTTGGTGTTACTCAGTTGTATATTCCAGACATAACATAAACAATAAATGTGCAGCCCATATAGACATTGGTCATGAACTCAAAAAGAAACATCCACCAACAATTTGGTAAACAGATTCCTGCAATCAACACAGGGTTACAATTATACATACAGGGTCAAAAATATACTGTACATACAGCAAAATAACATTGTGTAAAATGTTAAATGTTTTTGGTACCTGCCAACACGTTTCTGGTTGAAATATACAGTTTGGTTGGATATTTCATTACTGTTCTAGCAGAATCAATAGTGTTTAATAAGTTTCTTTCGTGAAAAAGTCACAACTTTTAATCATTTTTAACAATCATTTCCATCTGTGATACTTCAAAGAATTAAAGTAAGCATGCTTTATTTATTTCACAGCCAGCTTTTACATGTGTTTGGGGTATTTTCTTCTGTTGAAACATAAAATTTTGTCTCAACCATGTAGCTGATGGTTGAGGTTATCCTGAATAATTTCATAGTAGTCCTCCTTCTTTATTATTACATCCACTATGTGCAAGACTGTACAACAACGCTTAATTTATGATACAGTGTTTTTAGGTAAAATGCCTTAGATTTGATGCTCTAATCCAGGGTTCGCCAACTGGCGGACTTCGGTCCGAATCCAGACCACAAGATGCATCCATCCGGACCACAAAGCCTTTTGAAATATACTGTATATATGCCAAACGCTATTTTCTAATAAAATAAAATTGATATCAGGCACGTGAAGGTCAGCTCAGTAGAGCCGTTTGGGTCCTTTAGCGCCACAGGTTGCTACTACAGTTACCACGCCAACCGTTACGTTCAGTTGTGCAGCCATGCGACCATTGAAGAGAGCACAAAGCGAGAGCGGCGCGCAGACAGATGAGTGTAAAAAAAAATGTTGCTTTCAAAAATTAGAAAAGTTGACTCGGAAAACCGACTTTTCCGAGATGAATGGGTGGGAAAATATGCATTCATTCTTCCTTCATCGAGCTCTACGAGGCCTGTGCGTCTTATTTGCTCGGACTCTGCTGCGGTTGTCAAAAGTGGAAACATTAAACGCCATTACGAAGCTAAACATAGACACTTTAAAGAGACTTACCCACAGCAGTCAGAGGTAAGGGCGAGGAAAATAAATTAGCTTAAAGTGCAGTATGAGCGATGTACACGGGTCCTCTCTCACTCACTCACCGTCCAACAATGACCATATGAATGTTCACTGAGAATACAGTGGATTTTAGGAAAACATAACAAGCCCTTTACAGATGGGGAAATAGTAAAGGAGTGCATGGAGGCTGCGTGTGAAACACTTTTAGATGGAACAGAAGGACATGGACTCAGAGTAAAGATTAAACAAACGCCCCTTTCGCCCGCAACAGCTACAAGAAGAGCTGAAATGTTAGCACAGGATGTGCAGTCACAACTTGATGCTGCAATTCAGACTGCACCTTGCATTGCTTTGGCACTTGATGAATCGACTGATATTAATGACAATGCTCAGCTTCTGGTGTACATCAGATTTTACTATGCAGAGAAGAAGGATTTCATTGAGGACATCTTAGGTGTCACAGCACTTACAACACAAACCAGAGGAGAAGACATATACTTGGCCATAAAAGAGACGTTCATACAAAGAGGGGTCAGCCTAAAACATGTTGTGTCCATCACCACTGATGGAGCACCCTCCATGATAGGGAAAGAAAAAGGAGCAGTGACTCTGATGAAAGAGGATAATGCAGACCTCTGCTCATATCACTGTATTATGCACTAGTCTGTTCTGTGCTCTTCTCTGTCAGAAGAGTATGCAGAAGTTATGGATTCCGGAGAAAGCTGGACATTTTCAAATCGGATTTCAAAGAGGACTGCACAAATTTTCCTGCACTCAAACAAATCAGTGAGAGAGATCCTTGCTCTCATGTGGAGTTCATACAGAAACTGATTTGAAACTTCAGGGATCGTTTTGAGAACGTCAGCCTTGGAGACCAGCTTCTCCTTTGCATTCAGAATCCATTTCTGGTAAAAAATGTAATCACAGCTACAAGTGGAGCTTGTTGATCTCCAAACAAATGTGGCGTTAACAGAGCAGTGTGGAGGTTGTGACCCTGCCACCTTCTGGTTACAGACTGTCCCAGAGGCTATTTTCCCTGGACTTAGAAAAGTGGCACTACACACCTTGAGCATGTTTGGTTCAACGTATATAGCTGTGAGTCAGCATTCTCAACACTTAACATTATCAAAAGTACATACAGGTCAAGAATGACTAATGAGCATTTAAGTTTGAACAAGTTTGAGTATTGCACTGACCCCATTCATCCCAAGATTCAAAGTGTTATCTGGAAAGGTCAGAGCAAATTTCTCCCACTGAAGTGTTTAAATCATAGAATGTATACAATTACAATGTTTGTTTGTTTTCCGTAACTAGGACATTTCATGCGTACAACTTAACAGACAATTTTATTTGAGGTTATTTAAATTTTTATGGACTAAAAGGAACTAAAAGGAAATAGAATAAAAAGGGGTTCTTGTACTCATTTTTCTAACACTGGCACGTTTTTGCCTGTTTACTGTATGTTTCTGAATTACATTTGTGGATATTCTTTTACCAATCCAACTTCAAGAGAGCAGTGTTCAACATTAGATACATGTAGTTAAATAGAGACACTACATATAAATGAATGTAAATGCAATATGAGATTCATGATTTTTTGAACCAGGGAGGTTGTGATAATTTGTCTCAGTTCAGCAGAAAAAAAAGCACTTTAGTTGTTAATGTTGAAATATTCTATGCCAATTTAAAGATGAATGCATTTTGCACTGTTTCCTTCATCATATTGTTGTCATTGTTACTGGTTGAATTGAATTATTTTGTACCAAAGCAACATATAGGACAGAACAGAACAGCATTAAAATGAGATCCAATTTGTGAAGGATGTGAATTTATGTCTGTTTATGCATACGAAATGACATTTTTATCCATATAAGAACATTATATTTTGTTCAATAAAAAAATGTTATCTACACTTAAAGCATCTGTGCCTGTTTTGTGTTGTCCGGATCTTAGCTGGTGAGGAGTGTTCATTTACCGGACCTCAAGCAATATTTGCAATAGACCCCTGCTCTAATCATACCAGTGATCAAAAGCTTCCTCCAAAGATTTTTTACTTTGTACATACTTTGTACATTAGCTGTAAGCATCAATCGAGATTACAGATGTCAAGTTTGGAACAGGATTCTTTCTTGGAGAGATGCTTGCCAGAACACTTTTTGCATGGTGACACAGAAAAGCGACCAGCTGAAGTCAATCATGAGCACTAACAGAATGTTGAGAGGCCTTGGGCTTGGAGAAATTAAAAACCATTTCACCACTTTCAGCACCAGTGAATTAATAACCTAAGTAGTTGTTTAAATTAGTATTTGTTTTACCCCCTGTGTTTGATGGCTGTTTTACCCCCTGATGGCTGAATGTAATGAACTTGGCTTCATTAAAATTGTCCGGGCTAGAAAAGTCAAAATAAACCACAATAATGCTAAAAAATCCTATATAACCCAGCACAGCCCAGAAACCTATATCTGATCCCAAGTGGTATTCTAGAATAATCTTTTCCTTGGAGGGCTTTAAATTATTTAAGGTAAATGAGGGGATATTTGCAACCAAAGAATACAAATAAGAATTTGTATATGATTGAATGCAAGAACACAAGAGTCTTTGTTGTGGAGCTCCAAACCATTTCATGACATTGCTCCCTGGAAGTGTAGCTCTGAAGGCCATTAACACCACTACTGTGGTCCCCAAGACAGAGGAGACGTAGAGAACAAAAGTGATCCCAAAGACTGTATCAGGACAGGACAGTTCAGCGGGCCATCACAGGGTCAAGATTAAACACCATCACAGGAGCCTTGTGCTCCAAATAATGAGGATTTTTTTTTCTATTAAAGATGCATAATGTACAATATAAAATTAATAAATAATAAAAATAAATAATTATAATAATTAGTTATCCTGGCTTATTTTTTTGTTAGATTTTTATTCATTCATTTCAGCTTGGATTTCAAAGATATATTTATGACTATAGGTTCACAATTAAAGTGAACCTATAGTACTGCGTTAGCTATCTGGATTTTTACCCATAAGTTGCTTCTTATTATTCTTTTCTGGTTTTAAAATTATAATGTAACACTTTGGGAAAAAGATGCAAAACAGCAAGCCAAAGCTTGATGCTAAAATGGCAAATATCTCTACAGCTACAGTGAATTTTCCAGGAGAGCTGACATAAGCTGGAATAAAAGTGAGCCAAACTGCACAGAATATGAGCATGCTGAATGTAATGAACTTGGCTTCATTAAAGTTGTCAGGCAGCTTCCGGGCCAGAAAAGCCAAAATAAAACACAATAATGCTAAACATCCTATATAACCCAGCACAGCCCAGAAACCTATAGCTGATCCCAAGTGACATTCTAGAATAATCTTTTCCTTGGAGCGCTTTAAATTTTTGAAGGGGAAAGGAGGGGATATTGTCAACCAAAGAATACAAATAAGGACTTGCATAAGAGTGAATGCAAGAACACTGAGTCTTTGTTGTGGAGGCCCAAACCATTTCATGACATTGCTCCCTGGAAGTGTAGCTCTGAAGGCCATTAACACCACTACTGTTTTCGCCAGGACACAGGAGACACAGAGGACAAAGGTGATCCCAAAAACTGTGTGCCGTAGCATACAGGACAGTTCAGAGGGCTGACCAATAAATGTAAGTGAACAGAGGAAACATAGAACTAACGAGAAGAGCAGCAGGAAGCTCAGCTCAGAGTTGTTGGCTTTGACTATTGGAGTATTTCTATATTTATATAATATTATGGTCATTGCCACTGTCATCAATGCACCAATAAGAGATGCAACGGTCAGGAGAATCCCCATAGTTTCCTCATAAGAAAGATATTCAATTTCTTTCTTTACACATTTATTTCTCGCAGGATTTGACCAGTAATCCTGTTGGCATTGTTCACATGTAATAGAATCTGTGAAGCAAAAAGAAAAATAAATAGTAGCAGAAAGCAATGTATCTGGATATATCTAAACTTACACATTTTAAAAAGTCTAGTGACAGCTGCAGTAAAACTGCACGTCATACATGTTTCCCAGTGTATTTGTACCTGTCATGTTACTGATCTCTCCTTCAGCACATGGTATGCAGTCAAAACAGCAGATCGGCTTTCCTTTTTGTACAGCTTTTCTTGTGCCAGGAGGACAGCTCTCACTGCATACAGATTTTGGTACCTATGATAATAAACTACACTTAATAGCCTTAAACATATAATGGGATATTTAACTGCAAACATTTAAATTCATACTGCAAGTACTCATTTCATTAGAAGATTTTGTTTATGTTTTTCATTTGTTTCTCACCTTTGTATCATTCTCTGCCCATACAATATATGTCATATTTATCATTAGATGCTCATTAACAGTTAAAGAGGAGTCATAAAGTCCAACCGTCACAAACTGAACTTGATGTTTTGCATTAACCTGCCAGTTTATTATTTCATATTTTGCAGGAGGGTCACCATTTTCATCAAAATATACGTCTTCACCTTCTTTGCTTTTGAAATGCACCTTTTTAAGATGTTGTAAAAACTGGTAAGACACAGTAAAGTATATATTTTAATTAATGTAATTAAATCCTGTTCTTGTGTGTGTGTGTGCCAATTATAGCCTAAACTGTGCAAAAAACATTATTTTCTAACAGTGCATACTCACTGTGAGGGGATCAGGCTGATTTTTTGTAGGACAGGTTTGATTACACCCAAAAAAGTTGTGGAGGGTATGGGCAATAGCATATACTCCATTATAAACATTACTGACAATTGGCATCAAGGAGATGTCCCTGAAGATGTTTTCCACCTCAGACAAATTTTCTTCTCCTGTGCACACTGATATGTTCTCTGAATTATTCTGCACTGTATATTTACACTTAAAGAGTGTCTCCCAGAATTTTTTAAATATTAAACTGCCTGAAGATTTTAGTGATGTTATGTCAAGAAAGAAGTTTTTAAGGCCTGTAACCTTTGTTTTAGGTATGGCTAGCCCGATGGCTCCTTGTAGTATGTTGTTCTTATCTAGTGCAGCCAATTCTGAATCAGAAATCCAACCCTCAGTTCCTACCCACTGGAATCCAGTGATGTTGCTCTCTGAAAATACATGTAGCAAAATCTCCAGCTCCCAAATTCCAAGAAATCCGACAATCACTCGAGATGTGGCACTTTTGACCTGCTCGACAATTCTCAATACTCTTTCTTGTGAGTAGGTTTGGGAAAATGGAAGGGAATATTCTAAACATATGCCCAATTTCCCTGCTACTTCAGTAAATGCAGCCATCCCACTGTTTCCATAGTCATCATCTCTTCTAATTGCTCCAACCCAGGTCCAGCCAAAGTGTTTGACCATCTCTGCTAGCGCTCTGCTCTGGAAGTAATCACTGGGAATAGTGCGCAGAAAGGAGGGGTATTTCCTTTTGTCACTGAGACATTCACAGGTGGAATAGTAACTGATCTGAAATGATGGATAAAATAATATGAGTTATGTTTTTCCTTTATTTATTGAAATTGTTTTAGAATAAGATGAATTATTAATAAATAATGTCTTACCAAAGGAACGCTGAAAGGTCCTATGCTCTTTGCTATAGCCATTGACACAGTTGAATATGCTTCACCTATTATAGCTTGCACTTGTTCTGGCTTTGTACAGGATTCATCCAAGTTTATGTTCTCATATCCATTCAGAAGTGCCATAGCCATTTTAACCCCAACTAATGCAGAACTACATGTGTCATATATCTTGTAGCCTAGTGTGACTCCAGGCAG
>QNUK01000560.1:0-100000 GCA_013621035.1 Clarias magur
ATATCGCCTTTTCATTCAAAGATTCATATTGGCTAATAACGTTTATACTGAAGTACAAGATCTGGATAACAAGATGTGTGATCGTTCTTCATCAGTGTCAAATCTCACACACACAATATGGACGAAACGCTCGTATTAGAAGAAAATCCACCAAACACAGGGGGAACATGCAAACTCCCTGCACACAGAACGAAGGCAGGATTTGAACCCTCAAACCTGAAGGTACAAGGCCACAGTGCTAACCACTACCTCACCATGCTGCATGGAATATTTTATTATTAGCTGTAGTAATGAAAATTCTCAGTCCTATTGCAGTCAGCCCCTATAATGGTAAAATCTCTAATCCTGAACTCAAAGCTGTTTTGCAGCACCTTGTCTTTCCGCAGTCTTTAGCTTGGTCTAAGTACAATTAACAGCAGAAAAGAAAACCAAGCAAGGAAAACAAGTCGCAAATGCAAACACCTGGGAAGAAACAAGACATGACATCAATGATGAGGAAGCCTCCTCTTTTGGAAGCAGCTCCACCAGCGAGGATGACAGGGACAGCAACTCTGACTCATGGGAGAGTAACAGCGACCGCTCCGATGCTTCTGAAAAAAACAGGATGCACAGCCAGGAGGAGACATACTGGATACACACAGATCTAATGGGGCAACCAAAATCAACACAAGGAAAGCATGTAGGACTGCGGACACCCGCAAGTCAAGTCAAGTCAATTTTATTTATATAGCGCTTTTAACAATTGTCACAAAGTAGCTTTACACAATCAAAAGAAGTAAGTTTGTATGCAATGTGAATGTGTATTAATCAAAATGATAAGATTGTCCCTGATGAACGAGCCGAGGGCGACGGTGGCAAGGAAAAACTCCCTGAGATGGTAATAGGAAGAAACCTTGAGAGGAATCAGACTCAACAGGGAACCCATCCTCATCTGGGTGATAACGGATAGCGAGGATTGATGAGCATAATAATGTGTAACACTAGAATTTCAGTATAACAAGAGATGTATTAAAATTAAAAGGAGTCCAGTTTTTTCTGGAGGCTCAGGTAGACTATAGGAAATTCCAGTCCTGAGCTATTGAACAACTGAAGTCACAGGTCCCCAGAGAACAGCTGTCAGCATCAATTGAGGACAGGACAGTCTTCGTGGAAACCATCCCCAGCCACCACACGAATCCAGGCAGACCACACGGGGCAACCATGCCATGAGATCTCCAACAAGGAGCAGGACTCCGGACGGGTTAGACAGGTTAGACGGGTCCAGAGGGTAGAGGGGTCTGGATCACTGGCAACTCAGGAGCGACATGTATAGCTCGACAGAGAGTCAGGGAGAGGTAAAAGGATTGAGGGAGAGAGAGAGGAGAGAGCAGAAGAGGAGAGAACAGAAAATAAGGAGCGATGGCAGTTAGATATGGACACAGTCAACATGTATAAGGTGAACGTATATTGAGTGCAGAGTGCAAGCAGGGACTCCGGCAGGACTAACTATAACAGCATAACTAAAAGGGAGAGCCAGAAGGAAACACAAACATGAGGGGGAACTGAGATGTAAAGCAACCAATCACCTCACCGTCAACAAACCTGAGTGATCAGTGAGACTGGGGAAGACAGCATCTAAACATACCAGTTCACCAGAATACTCTACGTCCATGAGTCCCCCAGATCTGCTTCTTTACCTATGTCTAATCTATTTACAAAAATGCTTGGCTAAATAAATAGGTTTTTAGCCTAGACTTAAACAATGAGACTGTGTCTGAGTCCCGAACATTAATAGGAAGGCTATTCCATAACTTTGGGACTTTGTAAAAAAAACTCTGCCCCCTGCTGTAGTTTTAATAATACGTGGTACTGACAGGCAGCCTGCATTCTTTGATCGAAGTAGGTGTGGCGGATCGTAAGACACTAGCAGTTCACTTAAATACTGTGGCGCGAGACCATTTAGTGATTTAAGTGTCAAAAGTAGTATCTTAAAATCGATGCAAAATTTCACAGGGAGCCAATGCAGTGTATATAAGATAGGGGTGATGTGCTTGTATCTTCTGGTTTTAGTGAGGACTCTCGCTGCTGCATTCTGTACTAACTGAAGCTTGTTTATACACTTAGTTGAACAACCAGACAGTAAGGCGTTACAATAGTCCAACCTAGAGATGATAAAAGCATGAACTAGTTTTTCTGCATCATTTAGTGACAATATGTTTCTAATCTTGGCAATATTTCTAAGGTGAAAGAAAGCTATCCTGGTAATATTATCTACATGTGCTTCAAACGAAAGAAGAAGTGCCGAAGAAGTCTTCTGTGTCCTGTCTCAATGACTACCGCCCTGTTGCACTCACACCCATCATCATGTGGTGCTTCGAGCGGCTCGTCATGAGACACATCAAGACCCTGCTGCGCCCCTCATTGGACTCCCTGCAGTTCGCGTACCGTTCAAACCATTCAACAGACGACGCCATCTCCACCACACTCCACCTGGCACTGTCACATCTTGATAAGAAAGACACTTACATCAGACTGCTGTACATAGACTTCAGTTCAGCATTCAATACAATCATCCCCCAACATCTGATCGGGAAGCTGAGCTTGTTGGGCCTGAACACCTCCCTCTGTAACTGGATCCTGGACTTTCTGACCGAAATACCTCAAGCAGTGCGGATCGGGAGCTACACCTCCAGCACCACCACACTGAGTACTGGGGCCCCCCAGGGCTGCGTGCTCAGCCCCCTGCTGTTCACACTGCTGACTTATGATTGGAGCTGTGTGTCGCTACACAATCATATCATCAAGTTCACCGATGACACGACCGTGGTGGGTCTCATCAGCAAGAACAATGAGTCAGCATACAGAGAGGAAGTGCAGAGGCTAACGGACTGGTGTAAAGACAACAACCTGGCTCTGAACGTTGAAAAGACAAAAGAGATGGTTGTTGACTTCAGGAGGACTTGGAGCAATCACTCTCCACTCAGCATCAACGGCTCTTCTGTGGAGATCGTCAAGAGCACAAAATTCCTGGGTGTCCACCTGGAGGAGAACCTAACCTGGTCCCTCAACACCAGCTCTCTGCATAAGAAAGCCCAACAACGTGTTTTCTTCCTGAGAAGGCTGAGAAAGACACAGCTTTCACCAACAATCCTCACCACCTTCTATAGAGGAACTATTGAGAGCATCCTGAGCAGCTGCATCCCTGTCTGGTTTGGAAATTGTACCATATCAGACCGCAAGACCCTACAGCGGATAGTGAGGACAGCTGAGAAGATCATCGGGGTCTCTCTCCCTTCTATCGAAGACATTTACACCACACGCTGCATCAGCAAAGCCACCAGCATTGTGGCTGACCGGACACACCCCTCACTCTTTAGCCTCCTGCCATCTGGAAAAAGATACCGAAGCATTCGGGCCTCACATCCAGACTGAGTAACAGTTTTTACCCGCAAGCCATCCGTCTCCTCAACACAAAGAGACTGGACTGATAAACACACACACACACAAACACACACACACACACCCCAACACACACACACACACACACACACACACACACACACAAATCACTCAGACGAACTAAATAACATCTGGAATGAACTGATAAACACACATGCACAATCACACACACACACACATGCACATGCACAATCACACTGATAAACATCCATCCATCTCAATCTGCTCATACCTACCTGTGCTGCTCTTCGCAATTTTTTGCACAATATTTATTTCACTGCTATTTGCACACGGTATTCTTGTCACAATGTAAACTGTTTACTGCTGTTCTTCCCACTCCCTCAATTCATACTTCATCAAAAAAAAAAGTACTGTTATGTGTTACATTGCTGTGCATGTCATGTATCTATTTGTTTGCACATTTGCACGTGCACTTTGTCTATTGTGTATTTTTGTATAGAAATTTGATAGTTTTTTAAGGTTAACTTAAAAATGTAAAAATTTGTGTTGTAAATTTATGTTGTTGCATGTATGTAGCACCTTGGTCCTGGAGGAACGTTGTTTCGTTTCACTGTGTACTAACTGTAAATGGTTGGAATGACAATAAAAGCCTACTCGACTTGACTTGTCAGGTTGAGTGACATTTTTTATCATTTAGTGTCTTAATTTGCCAGATTTTGCTGGTGTCTGTTATATTTTGTGAGTTTTTAATTTTTTACACTGCATGCTGTTAACTGAGGATTTTTTATATGTTCAATAAAACTATAACATTTCTCATTTGTGTTTCATGCATCTCATTTATATCTGATTTTAATCTCATTATGGTCTTATAAATGGCTCATTTGCTTTTCCTTCAAATGCAGTTTCTCATGTACATCTCAGATTTCTCGAATGTTTCTCAAGTATGTCTCGGGATATTTCTCAGTGATGTCTTTGGCTTTTCTAATTCTCCTAAACCCCACTTAGGAGAAACAAAGTCGAGCTTGTAATGAGACAGCTCAATTCAGTCTCATGAGACATAAATAAGCTCATAATAAGCAACAATATGTTGCTATGGGTGACCTCACAAAATTTTATATTAACTGTATAGTGATATACTTAAATACTTTACTTTAATGTTATTACATAGTAATCAAATTTTATTAGGGCAATTAAAACAGAACAGTGGTAAATAATCCTGAAGAAATTAGAAATAGAAAATTAATAGAAATAGAAATTGTGTAAGGAAATCCAAATTGACAATCTTTTAAAAAGGCTTTCAAAAAAATTAGGTCAAATAATCAAGTTCGAAGACAGCAAAGTAATTTCAGCAATTCAGCAGTTATTATTATTATTTTTTATTTTTTTTTATTGAGTCTACTTTTAAACACCTTAAGGGACAATTTAATTGCACAAATGTATCAGAAACATC
This sequence comes from Clarias magur, assembly GCA_013621035.1. Lineage (NCBI taxonomy): Eukaryota > Metazoa > Chordata > Actinopteri > Siluriformes > Clariidae > Clarias > Clarias magur. The sequence continues at coordinate 4,850 of QNUK01000560.1, forward strand.
AAGGTTTTTACATGGTGGCTTTGGATCAAAGAAAAGCTTTATGGGAGCTTTATTGACTATATATATAGAGAGAGAGAGAGCGTATGGGAAAACTATGGGAAGTTTTAAGAATGTACAATTTCTCTGAAAATTGTATAACTCAAAATGACAAAAAAGACGGAGTAAAATTAGGGGAAAACAGGATTTTAATATCTGGTTACATAGATGGCATTACATTTTTTTATTTATATAATGAAGTCATGATCTGGAAATAATATTTTAACTATCGGAAATCAAACAAAGAAATTTAAAGTGTAAATTCCAGAGATAAAACACTTAAAAGTATTAGCTGTTTACATTGACAACGAGGGATATGTTGAACATAACTGAGCTAAAAAAAAAAATAATAATTAAAGACACTAGACAAATGGAAAATGTGAAATTTAAGTTACAAAGTAAATTACAAAATAATGTCAAAATCTTGATATAAAAAATATTGTTTTTAACATGCATATTTCTACCACAAGATAAATGGATTAAAAAACTTAAAATATCCTGCAACTTCATTTGGAACACGACCAGAAAAGTCACTAAACATGAACTATTATTTAAGAACAGAGATCTCGGCGAATTAAGTGTCACCGATTTCAGTATCAAAACCAAAATCTCTGCCGATCCCACTTGGGATTATTTTAATGTCCAAAAAGGCAAGGTGTATTGGAAACTAACAAGAACAGAGTAAATCTCTGTATTCGTAAGTAAAATATAAAAACACAAGTTTAGAGTAGGGTACTGACATTCTGAGACTGCCTTTTTTTTTGTAGTCATTTATTCAGTCATTGTTTTAGTTTAATTGTGTCTCGAATATTTTCTAAGAGTGTTTTATTTTGTAAGAAGATTCCCAGTAAGAGCAGTAGTCAAATGTAGTTGCTTTGTTAAGACGATCATGTGTCCCATGCCGGGATGTGAAGAAGTCTAAATGCTTTATTTTATTTTATTTTATGTTTTTATGTTATTACTCTAAGTGTGTGGGGGGAAAATGTAATTGGTGTTAAATTTGATATTATGAAATCAATGCTTGATTAAATTGTCAATTAAATAGATCATAAAACTAAACATAATTTTACATGGTACATTATATTCGTAACTAAATCCAAACTTTGGAAAACACGCTCTAGGGTGACAATTGATCATGATAGAATTGGAGAATTCTTTCCTCTTCCCCATGGTGCAGTGCCAGTGCATCACCTCATGAGCTGAGAAACTCAGACTATTTATGCACAGACACCAATTACAAGAAGTCACAGGTGTGGAAACATCTCTTTAATAGCCATTTAAACCTGTGCTTATAATGTGGCCAAATATTCAAGGGCACATGAACTTTATCAGGATTGTCTGTGTGATTTCAGCAATCATTAGGTTTAAAAGATTTCTATTCTACTGCTGCTACATGCTAGTTCTGAGGAAGACTACTGCTAGAAACTATTTGAAATAGATTGGTGTCGCTTGAATTTGATTTATAAGTCGCTCCTGTAAAATTACTCAATTATAGTGAGAAGAACAAGGTTATAATGTTACAGAACTTCTACCGACGTCGCTACCACATGCTCGCACACGGCAGAAAAATCGCAGTTTTATAGAAAACATGGGTGGCTCTTAAAAGAGCCGTTGGGTTGATGAAGGCGGCGGTGACGCGCTTTACTTGGAGCTGGTGTACTTGGTCACGGCCTTGGTGCCCTCAGACACCGCGTGCTTGGCCAGCTCACCGGGCAGCAACAGGCGCACGGCGGTCTGGATCTCCCTAGAAGTGATGGTGGAGCGTTTGTTGTAGTGAGCCAGACGCGAGGACTCACCGGCAATGCGCTCGAAAATGTCGTTGACGAACGAATTCATGATCCCCATCGCCTTGGACGAAATGCCGGTGTCGGGGTGAACCTGCTTCAGGACTTTGTACACGTAGATGGCGTAGCTCTCCTTCCTGGTCTTTCTGCGCTTCTTGCCTCCTTTGCCGGCCGTCTTGGTCACGGCTTTCTTCGAGCCCTTCTTGGGGGCGGTCTTGGCTGGTTCAGGCATGGTACTGCTGCTTCTCGACGATACTGAAAGAAGAATAAATACGCCCTCCTCACTGGCCCTCTATGTACAGGCTACATTGTAATTAAGCACAAGCCAGGACCGGATTTTGATTGGACGACATTTCAGAACTCCACATGTGAGGGACCTCCTACCACCCCATCTTTTCCTGCTACGCCTCCACCCTCTGCTTCGCTTTGTTTTCCTTCCCGCCGTTTTAGAGTCGCGGGTTATTATTTTTACTGAAAAAAAAAAATACATTTACAATAATAATTTAATCTAGAAAATGATTAGATCACGTGCTCAACCATCAGAAAATATAATGTAAACATAATTTATAAATAAACACGTCATCTTTTAAGGAATCCACACTTACATGTAGAGTGTGTACGATCAAACAGAAACTTTTAAATGTTTAGTTCTTGTCTTTTGGTGTTTTAAATACATTGGAATACTTAAAATCGGTTCTAATTATTTATTGCTGATTAAATGTTGTCGTTTTTGAAGACGGTGTGTATCAAACTATAAAGACTTATTTTGCACACAAGAATAAAAGCTCTTTTATACTGGAGATGTGGGTGGCTCTTAAAAGAGCCGTTGTGTTCGCGCCGTTAGCCGTTGGAGTGTTTAACCGCCGAAGCCGTACAGAGTGCGTCCCTGGCGTTTCAGGGCGTACACCACATCCATGGCGGTGACGGTCTTTCTCTTAGCATGCTCGGTGTAGGTGACGGCGTCGCGGATGACGTTCTCCAGAAACACCTTGAGCACACCGCGAGTCTCCTCGTAGATCAGACCGGAAATACGCTTCACCCCGCCACGGCGCGCCAGACGGCGAATAGCGGGCTTAGTGATTCCCTGGATGTTATCGCGGAGAACCTTACGGTGACGCTTAGCGCCTCCTTTACCCAGTCCTTTCCCGCCTTTGCCTCGTCCTGACATAGTGCTGCTCTTGTGACGTTAAACCGCCGAATGAAACACAACCGCAGCAATCACGTGTTTATTCTCCTCCAGAGGACCTACTTGAGACCAGGAGAGGGGGCGGGACAAATACCAACGGTCGAGTAATAGAACGTTTTTAAAAAGTTTTTTTTCCTGTAATAATAGTTCAAGGAGAAGTAGTTTTTCCCAATAAAAATATTAAATACGTGATTTTATTTCATATGCATCATTAGTGTAAGGATAAACATTGAACACAGAAACAAAACAGGCATTTAGATCATAACTGAGGCCCTTTTCTAACCTAAGTCCACTATAACTACAGGGCACTTAGAGAAGCACCACAGCTTTGTCTTAGGGCTCCTGTTCAGCTGATCACCACAAACATCTGTGTACACTTTCAACCCAGTCCAGGGAAAGTTATTATTCATTCATTCTCTATACTGCTTATAGGATCGAGGGAAAAGTGGGTGGAAATCCATTGCAGGACGCAAGCACACACAATCCGGGCAATTTGGGAACACCCGTGGGAGCAAACCAGAGTACTAGAAGAAAACCCACCAAGCACAGGGGGAAGATGCAAACTCACGACACACACAGACCCAAATCAGGATTCAGTCCCTCAACCTTGGAGGTACAAAGCCACAGTGCCACCACTACCCCACCATGCTGCATGGGAAATTGTATTTATTATTATTACTAGTAGTATTAGTAGTAGTATTAGTAGTTGTAGTAGTAGAATAATTGCCTTAGATTATATTCTATTACTGCTATAACTAACCTGAATATTAGCGCCTTAGACAAAAGAGTTAAGGAAACAGTCACTTACTAAACTCGGCCACAAGATGGCAGCCAATATCCATCCAAACATGAAGTGACTAAAACTTATTATTCCTTCTTTAGACAAGATACAGTAACACATCAGGTCAAGAGCTTTTCACATTTCTAAACCATAAGACAGCTGAGATCATTTCATTTATTGTAATAGGGTTACTGGATGGCTAGTTCCACCTACATGCCACTCGGCACATCGGGAGACGGATAATAAATCCACTTTTCTGTGCCAGTGATTTACAGGGTCGGGTTTTGCCACAAATTGAATCTGAGCATTAAGGTGTTGAACTGCTGACAAGCCCTGTTGCCGCCGGGTTGCCACTGTTGAACAAGGTCCTTCATCCCCAAGTGCTCAGATGCGATAAGTTTACTGAGACCTTGTAAATGATGATCTTGTAATGTAGGGCAGGTTTAAAAATTGTTTAATGTTTTTGTACATTAATTTGATTGTTATAATGTGAAAAAAAGTCTCCAAATGTTAATTTACTACTTCACATGACATTCTCTGAAGAATGTACATGTAACTTCTTTAACCTTTTCGTAATTAAATTGTTATTCTAAATTATTGTAAATAACTATTTCCTAACTTGTACACTTTTAAAATAGCTATTTCTATCCTGCATCTTTCCACTGGATGATAAATGGAAAAGTCGTTTAAACAAGATATGTGTGAGTTTTATAGGGAAATAATGGGTAGCTTACAATAACAGAACTCTTGAACAAAATCACAGATCATGACGGTTTAAATGCAATCAGTAGCAACAAACTAAAAGTTTCCATCTGAAAAAGATCTCACAAGCAATAAACAGACAAGTAAACTGGATAGGAGACATGAATACATGCAATGAAAAAGAGACGGTGCAGGATATACAATCACATTTTATAAATGTATATTTGGTGACTTTGTCTTTAAATATGAACATTTACAGGTTACTTGGGTAAATACATCAAATAAAGAAATGTATAAATATATCCATCATATCGAAAACAGACGAATTATAAAATACAAACATCTCATGACAAACGAAAGTCTAGAACACATAAAAAAGGATAGAAGTGACATCATGAGTGATGTGATGTGACTCGTCAGTGTTGGTCGTTTGGCTGATCGCTGTGTTGTCAAATGGAGTCGTTATGTTACATCCAAAACATGTCCTGTTAAAAACTGTTCTGATGATGAGACGATTGAACACTTACCACTACACCGTCACCGCTCAGCTGAGATATGGCACAAGAGGAACTCAGTTGATTTATTACTTTGTAATATTTTCATTACTGGAACTCTAGCCAAACGTGTATATGTAGACGTGTTGGGGTCTGTTTAATGAAAATGCTACATTTTATTTTATTTCTGATCAAAAAATCACTAAAATGATTCAAACTTCCCATCATTAACTTATAGTCCAAAACCTGCCTCCAATCTTCACGGTCCAGTGAGCGGGCAGTTGATAAGGACAGCTGAGCCAGAGGTGTGTGTGTGTGTGTGTGTGTGTGTGTGTGTGTGTGTGTGTGTGTGTGTGTGTGTGCTTTCTGTAACAACAAACGACAAGGATAAGTTATTCTGGCCCCAATAGAGGGACAAAACGCTCATATATACAGTACATGCGCACACACACACACACACACACACACACACACACACACACGCACGCATGCACACATACACATGCACACATACACATGCACACACACACACACGCACACACTCCGCGCATACCCACACACACACACACACACACACACACACACACACACACACACACACACACACACACACACACACACACACACACACACACACACACACACACACACACACACACGCGCACACACACACACACACACACACACACACACACGCACACACACACACACGCACACACACATACAAACACACACACGCACACACACACACTGCAAGGCCAATAAAACAGTCGTATACTCTGAGATTACATTTACAAATCATTTAAAAATTACAGATTTTCACTTGGAAACTGGAGCCTTGTTTTTCCTGATTATCATCACTAACAAGTGAATGTCTGTTCAGTCCCAATCCTGTAGGTTCTCATCACATTGTGTGGAAAAGCTCTTACCTTTAATATTAAACACAGCTGTGATTTCTACTGTCAGTTTTGCATCTTTACCAAGTGTTTAAGTGATCTCTGTTCAGTCAGTCATTACTTTACTTCAACCACACTGAGGGTTCGGCACTATACAGTTCTTCACCTGATTCCAGTCTTTTTTAATTAATTAATTATTTTTTTCTTAGTTAAACTCATCACCACTTTCTGGTATGTCTGTGTAAAAATCTAGTATGTGACACATTAAATATGGTCCCACATTATGACGGGAAATCTACAACAACTAATATACAATAAATGTCTGTCAAATATTTACCTGTTGGAGGTGGAGCTGCATCTGGATCCAGAGCAACATCAGGAGGAAGTCCTGCTCTAAACTGAAACAGCTTGGCTGGAGTCACGGAGGATGACTGAGGAAGTTCTGACCGGGCCGTGGCGTGTCTGCATCGGTTCTGTCTGAAGCTTCCTCTTCTCTCTGATGGAGGCCAGTGAAGGTGTTTTGTCTGACCGACTCCTCCGTCATGGGTGCAGACGGTCCTGTAGAGACGTGATGTCCTGTTTGTCCATTTTACCAGTTACAAACAAAATTACAACAGAAACCACACATTTTACTTAAATGCAATTCACATGAGATTGAATAAAAACACAATTTTTTATTTTTTTTTTAATGTAAATGGCGCCAAACTAAATTGATAGTATTCAAAATAGCTTGGAAGGAGAGCATCCTGAACTATAAAAAAGCTCTCAGTGATGCTAGATCAACATATTTCTCCACTCTAATAGAAAATAACAAAAACAACCCGAGATTTTTATTTAATACCGTAGCTAAATGAACTAAAAACAAGACCACTGCAGAAATCTCCACAACATCATCATGCAGTAGTGAGGATTTCATGAACTTTTTCAATAATAAAATCATAAATATTAGGCAAAAAATTCAGGCTTTGAAACCAGACAATTTAAATAATTCAGATGATCTAACCACATCACATCAGAACTTAGAACACTTTACTCCCCTTGAAGCGCGGGAACTAATTTCACTCATCTCTTCTTCAAAATCGTCAACCTGTATATTAGATCCTATACCGACACATTTTCTCAAGCAGATAGTACCAGCAATAACAGAACCCCTGTTGAAAGTAATTAACTGTTCACTCAGTAGTGGGTATGTCCCAAATCCTTTAAATTAGCCGTTATTAAACCGCTAATCAAGAAACCTGACCTTGACCCCTGTCTGCTTTCTAATTACAGGCCGATATCAAACCTTCCCTTTATCTCTGGAAAAGGTAGTATCACAGCAGCTATGTTCACATCTACACAGAAATAGCATAAATGAAGTGTATCAGTCAGGATTTAGGCCTCATCACAGCACAGAGACAGCACTTGTTAAGGTAGTAAACGACCTCCTATGGGCCTCTGATCAGGGTTGCGTCACTATACTTGTGTTACTGGACCTCAGTGCAGCTTTTGACACCATTGATCATAGTATTCTCCTTCACAGATTAGAAAAGGTAGTTGGAATTAAGGGAACTGCCCTCTTGTGGCTCAGATCCTACTTGACTGGTCGTTATCAGTTTGTAGATTTAGATGGTGACCATTCCTCATGTTCTCAAGTGGAGTTTGGTGTTCCACAGGGCTCAGTTTTAGGCCCACTGCTTTTTTCCCTTTACATGCTTCCTCTGGGCAACATAATTCGTAAACATGGTATTAGTTTTCATTGTTATGCTGATGACACACAATTATATGTCTCAACAAAACCAGATGAGAAAAAACAGTTTGCTAAAATTGAGCAGTGTGTGCAGGACATACGAGATTGGATGTTAATTAATTTTCTTCTGCTTAATCCTGATAAGACAGAAGTTCTAGTCATAGGACTACAAGTAGCTAGAAGTAAGCTTTCTGATCACACTGTAACTTTAGATGGCCTTTCTGTTCCATCAAGTGCAACAGTAAAAGACCTCGGTGTGATTATAGATTCCAGCCTTTCGTTTGAAGCTCATGTAGATAATATCACCAGGATAGCTTTCTTTCACCTTAGAAATATTGCCAAGATAAAAAACATATTGTCACTAAATGATGCAGAAAAACTAGTTCATGCTTTTATCACCTCTAGGTTGGACTATTGTAACGCCTTACTGTCTGGTTGTTCAACTAGGTGTATAAACAAGCTTCAGTTAGTCCAGAATGCAGCAGCGAGAGTCCTCACTAGAACCAGAAGATACGAGCACATCACCCCTATCTTATCTACACTGCATTGGCTCCTTGTGAAATTTCACATCGATTTTAAGATACTACTTTTGACATTTAAAGCACTAAATGGTCTCGCGCCACAGTATCTGAGTGAACTGTTAGTGTCTTACGATCCGCCACTCCTACTTAGATCAAAGGATGCAGGCTGCCTGTCAGTACCACGTATTATTAAAACTACAGCAGGGGGCGGAGCTTTTTCTTACAAAGCCCCAAAGTTATGGAATAGTCTTCCTGTTAATGTTCGGGACTCAGACACAGTCTCAGTGTTTAAGTCTAGACTAAAAACCTATTTATTTAGCGCAGCATGTTTGTAAATAGATGAGCCTTAGGTAAAGGAGCAGATCTGGGGGACTCATGGACGTAGAGTATTCTGGTGAACTGGTATGTTTAGATGCTGTCCTCCCCACTCTCATTGTTCACTCAGGTTTGTTGACGGTGAGGTGATTGGTTGCTTTACATCTCAGTTCCCCCTCATGTTTGTGTTTCCTTCTGGCTCTCCCTTTTAGTTATGCTGTCATAGTTAGTCCTGCCGGAGTCCCTGCTTGCACTTTGCACTAATATACATTCACCTTATACATGTTGACTTTGACCAGACCTAACTGCCATCTCTCCTTATTTTCTGTTCTCTCCTCTTCTGCTCTCTCTCTCTCTCCCTCTCTCCTTTCCCTCTCTCTGTCTCTCTGTCGAGCTATACATGTTCGCTCCTGAGTTGCCAGTGATCCAGACCCCTCTGCCCTCTGGAGCCGTCTAACCCGTCCTGGAGTCCTGCTTCTGGTTGGAGATCCCGTCACATGGATGCCCCGTGTGGTCTGCCTGGATTCGTGTGGTAGCTGGGGATGGTTTCCATTAAGACTGTCCTGTCATCGATTGATGCTCTGGGGACCTGTGACTTCACTTGTTCGATAGCTCAGGACTGGAATCTCCTACAGTCTACCTGAGCCTCCAGGAACAAACTGGACTCCCTTTAATTTTAACACATCTCCTGTTACACTGAACTTCCAGTACACATTATTATGCTGATCATTCTCTGCTCTCCGTTATCACCCAGATGAGGATGGGTTCCCTGTTGAGTCTGGTTCCTCTCAAGGTTTCTTCCTATTACCATCTCAGGGAGTTTTCCCTTGCCACCGTCGCCCTCGGCTTGCTCATCAGGGACAATCTGATCATTTTGATTCATACACACTGCATACAAATTTACTTTATTTTATTGTGTAAAGCTGCCTTGTTAAAAGCGCTATATAAATAAAATTGACTTGACTTGACTTTGACTGTAACATGTGCACTCCACCATTTTAATATTTCTCCAACTGGTTCCCAACATTGCAACATCTTAAACATTTTATAACTATTTTCCCTTATTTTCACTCCTTGTCTATATTCCATGTCTTTATCCTGTATACAGGTTGGTTGGGGGGCCTTTCCAGGAGACTTAGGGCATGAGGCAGAGTAATCTGTTACAGAACACACACACACAGACACTACGAGCAATTTGGGAACACCAACCAGCATATTCTGCATGTGTTTGGGAGCAAACCGGAGCACCCAGAGGAAACCCACCAAGCACAGGCAGAACATGCAAACTCCATCCACAGAGACCCAAGGTGGAAATTGAACCCGGAACCTGAATGTGCAAGGCGACAGTGCTAACCATGCAAGGGGTATGAATACTTTTGCAAGGCACTGTATATCATATATTTGTAGTTGAGCCATCAGCTACAAATGCCATCAGCCTGACTGAAACTCAACCAAGCCCTCTTCAGAATTCTGAGCTGCTTTCAAACTCCATTGTCTTCAATGATTTACAAATAAGGTTGTTCTCTAGAAACTGCATGCCATGTCACGATAATGAAGACATTATGTGAAGGAATTCAGTTTATATAATGAGTATGACACATACAGGTAATTATCCTGTTAAGCCTGTGGACATTATTAGGCTTCCAGATAATTTATTACAAATATTATAAAGTAAACAATATAATAGGATGAAGAATTTCAAACAATTTTGGTGGTAATACTTTTAAGGTTACATTGTGTTCCACATGTGATTTGGTCCTCTGTAGCAATGTGCTGTCCTGCCATGGTTCTGAGATAGCTTCATGTGTCAGACCCATTCTCTGTGTCGGTAAACTCACTGTATACCAGCATAAAACCAACACAAACCTCGGAAGATTACCTTGAAAATGATTTCAGCATTTTAGACGTTGTGAAACTAAAGGTAAAACCTAGAAATGAATCTACAAGAATCTCAACCATTTTCATTTCTCTCATGCTGCACGAGTGAAATGTGATACTCGCCATTGTTATTACTTCAAAGACAATAAGTTCAGCTGCTTTTCAAAAATACATTCTTCTCAGCGTTTTTACAGAACAGGTTATTCTCTGGAAACTACATGCCCTGGCAGATAAGAATGAGGATATTATATCAAAGCCATCAGTTATACACACCCTCAATGATTGGCACTCTGTTAATTACGCTGATATACCTGTAGAGAGTGTGAGATTTCCATGGAATATTATGCAATATATTTTGAAGTTTATATTTTGGTGGCCATACTATTAGGTTAAATTGCTTAAGGCAACATTGTATAGTTTTTGGTTTGTGAGGTCTAAAGCAAGCATTTCTCCATTTTGACATCATCACTTAATAGATGAGAAAATGACATTTTACATGCAGTCTGCAAGATATTCCAAGATTAAGATAAATGTTGTTCATGGCATCATTTAAACAATGACACCAAGGAGCAAGTGAGAAAAGTGTTTTAAGATGTATGTCTCCAGTTACATTGACAATTATAAAGGAAAGCTAACTTACTACTTAAAGCAAAACAAAATCTCTCCAAAAGACTTTGACATTTTCTCCATCTTTTCAAATTTAATGTTTTCAGAAAAAAACAAAAAACAAACTTTGGCTACACCCCTCATTGAGCAACTTATCCTCATACTGTATGTGGCTCATCCAGTGGCGGTTCTAGGCTGATTTACTCCCTGGGCGAGACCATCTGTGGGCGCACCAACCCCACCCCCCCCCCTCCCCTCCACCGCACACAATTAAAAAAAATACACAAAAGCATAATATTGCAGAAACAATGTTGTTTTCTTGCACAAATCACTCAATAATCACAAGACAATCTCACAAAAAATCTTGGAACTTAAATAAATTTGTCTTTTACATATTACTTTTATTAAGAATAAAATATAGTTAAATATTGTGTAAATAAATAAATAATATAAAAAGCACACCACACTTCAGAAAAATATAAATTATAACACTGAACTTGAAACAAACAAACAAAAAAAAACAGAAACTAAAATCTGACATTTCTGGCCTTCCTTGATGCAAAATCATCAATAATGTCATCGTACAAGATGTGCTCCCCTACTGACTGATCGATACTGATGATAGCGAGGCCAGTGAGCCGTTCTTGAGACAATGGTTGATCTCAGATATGACTTGATCAACTTGAGTTTTGAAAAGCTCCTCTGTGCTTGAGCCACAGTCACTGGCAGAGTAAGTGCGATCCTGAGAGCAGTCCACAAGTTGGGGTAGATCTCCGATAGATCCTTTTCATGAGTTAAAAGTGATGAGCTCAAGGAGCGTCATGGTTTTTGATGGCAGGGGAGGGAAGTTCTTGATTTCCTGCACAAGCTCTCTACTCCAAATCAGAAATCAGAGGTCCCTTCAAAGTGCAGTGTGGTGCCTAGAGTATTGCATTGCTCTGCCAGCTCCTCTTGTGCAAAGCTAGGCTAGCAAGACGGCTAACAAACCTAAAGTTATAACACTAATCATCATTAGAACTTCACTGACATGATACAGTAAATCATACAGAGAGAACGTTGTTGCATACCTTCATCTTTTGCTCGTTTCTCCTCTTCTTCCCACCCACTGTCAGTCACAACTAGAAGTCAGGACCAAATTGTAAACCAATTGTCACATGTGATTTGGTCCTCTGTAGCAATGTGCTGTCCTGCCATGGTTCTGGGATAAACACACACACACACACACACACACACACAAAAAAGGTTGTTGCATGAAGATAACTAAATTATTTCCACCCAATTGAAATGTGTTTCTCTAACAAAATCTAACTAGTTTGAAATGATTTGTTGTCATCATACTATATGAACATAAATGAATTTAATCAAAACGAAAAACAAAAATTTGGTCATTCCACTTGATAAAGTTTTGCCATGCCTAATAGAAAAAAATTCTAGTCAGATTAACTACATTTAATTTCGCCATCCATAATAAATAAAATATTGGTATAGTAACTGCATTCAATATTGTCATATAATGTCAACTACATAGATTTGTGTCCTGCTTACAAGATAACATCATACCTACAATACTTACTTCCAAATGAGATACTTTAAATTAAGTTCAACTAAATTTAAAAACTTTTTCACAATAACAATAAAGAGTTCACATATATGGAACTCCAAAGTGTTTTAATTTAATAAATAAATAGGACATGATTAAATAAATAACTCTATGAATAAATAAGACACAGATATGTAATATGACAATGATATTGTGAAATAATGGAACACATTTCGAAAAAAAAAAGCTTATTATTGTGAAATATATTCCTCTCTCCTATATGAATTTACTTATTATTATGAAATAATATTTCATGGTCATTTTCTTCCCAATAACAGAGATTATTGCAGAGGCATTTTATTTAATTCCAGATGTTTTTATTCCAAAGTGAGTATTTATTTCAAAATCCATTTTTCCCTATGGCCTATTCATTTCATAATGGAACTTTCCAGCAGAATGACTTTGTCAATCAAGAGCGATAGGGCGGAGCCAGCTGTGTGATTGGTTGCTCCTTTATTCAGACATAAGTACAGATGGGGCATTTAAAAATGAAAGTTTTTTTCTGCGGCATGACGCTATTCTTCCCGCTGAATGCCGCGCTCTCCTGGGGGTCCGCACCTTGCAATTTACATCCAAGTGTTGTACTTCACAGAATTCCCACCAGGTGGCACTTGGAAGAACTCTGCGTGAGCACATTATACGTATAATCATTCTGTCTGAACTCACAATGTCATAAGTCTGCAATGTACAGTATAGTCTATTTAACTTAGTGATTGTGTGAAAACAGCCACAATAAATTCTGAACAAATAGACATAGTTCTTACATATATTATATTATATTATATTATATTGTATTGTATTGTATTGTATTATATTATATTATAAGAACTGTGTCTATTTGTCAATTTTAGAATCCGTAGAAGCTCAGTGGTCCGGACAAAACCTCTCGCGGAGGAGCCTTTCCCTGAATTCTCATGGGAGTGGGCATCTCGGTTCATTCATACAGATGGACAGTACTGTACTGTACCTATTTACAGTACGTGGAATTTTACGAGGTTGTCACTGAACGATTTACCCTGACAAAGAGCAATTTAAGAACAGTGCCAGCTGGCCCACCTTAGAAAATAATTCTGCTGTCACAGTCTAGGTGATGGTACTCGGGCTAGACCGGCTGATGTCGTTCCCGTGGGGGGTATAGGGCAGGCAAAATTAAGAGGGGCAGATAAACTTAAACAGAAATAGTCTTTATTTACAAACAGAACAAGAAAAACCATAAACAAACAAAAGACACCAAACTCAAACTGACACAAACAAACAAAGAAATTAAAACAACAAACTCAAACTATTAGCTAGGGCTCAGAGCTATACAAAGGCTCTTTAAACAGACATGGGGCTCTTTAAGCAAACACAGGGACTAAGAGCTGACACAGGGAACCATGGAGCTGGAGCTAGCTAAAGACACAAAGGGACCAGAGACAAGACAGGACAATACATGGCTAGACACGACACGGGATGAGAGACGGGGCTAGACACGGTGCTAGAAACTGGACGGGACATCATGGGTTAGTGGTTAGTTGGATTAGTAGCTACACAGAATATGGACATACTGGATACTGACTTAGCCAGGTTAGTAAGTAAGGGGGTTAATGGCTAACCAGGTTAGTACTGACCTACTAAGGAAACGAGAACACAAGAGGCAAGGCACACATGAGGCTATTCCAAACTAGTGGCTAACCTACTAGTGACCAAAACCACAAGTAATCAATCCCACTAGAGGCTAGCCTACTGGAGGCTAACCCTACTAGGGGCTAACCCTGCTAGCAGCTAAGCACTCATGTGGCTACACACATCTAAACAGACAAGGGAAGCTACAAACAAAGAACTAAACAAGAAGACCAACATTAGGGACACACAGAACAGTACTTACACAGGAGGAGACACTGCCTAACTAAACACGGAACAGGACAGCTCCATGAATCCGCTGACACAAGGAACATACAGAAAACCAATAATAGAGCCCTCTTAAAAACAAAGGTTAAACAATATAACTAAAGCTATAAAACTCAAAGAACTTAAACAAAACCAAAAAGGACTGCCCACTTGACAGTGATATATTTACATACACGCAAACAATCAATCAATGCTTGACCCAGTTTCCCCAGAACAAACTGCTATTTATAAGATGTTTAATGAGCCACCTCGGTTCAGGTGAGCACTCTCATCAACTGACCGAGGTGCCTCCTGGGAAACTGAGTCGACCAACAAAACTACAAAAAACAAACAAGACAACAGTAGTGGAGGTCCCTTACATCTGCATCTATTTAGAGTCTTTTTTTTTTCAAAACGTGTGCTACTGATGTTTACTTACAATATTTGTTAATTAAAATGCTTAATTTAAATGAGGCTTGGGCTCCGAGATGTTGATCCTGCTGTACGTAGTCTAATCAAAGCTCTACCGCCCGTTCGAGTGTAATTCATAAATTATGTTTATAATAATGAAATGAGATGCCCTAAACCGTGCTTTAAAATTAATCTACAATTCATTTCAAACCCGCGGCTTGCACTTTCACTTTACAAAAGGCAGCGTTTTGATCAAAAGGTGATAAACACATGCGATTTATCGATAACAATACTGCATTGATGGATGGATGTTGTTGATAAATAATGATTATTATTATAATAATGATAATTAAATAAATAGCTGTCCATCGTTTCGGTTTATTATACACTACTGCACCACTTATTATAATAAATAGTTTTAAATGTTAGTAAAGATATCATAGCAAGAGAATTTTTTTTTTTTTAAATAGTGTTTATGCTGCAATTTGGTGATGTTCACCCATGGGGTAAACATATGTGGCATTTAATAGGATAGTTATCAAGTAGATATACAGGTGAATCAAGCAGAATCTTGAGCATAATAATAAATAATGAATCAACATAGTGTCAGCCCATGGGTGAACATGAGCAAATCACTGCATGAACACTGGAACACGAGGATTTAATAATTTTATTAAACACAAATATCCTTAATGTGTTAAAATGTTGGATTTTAATTAAAATGCCACATATATAAATAGATTTCACACACACACACATATGTGTGTGTTTTAAATGAAAATCCAACATTTTAACACATTAATTATATTCGTGTTTAATTAAATTCTTAATTCATCTAAAACCCCCTACAGTATTCGCCCACAGCGACGCAGTTTGATAAATTCACACATATCGTGAATGAAAGGTGAGAAGAGATTCAGCAGAAGCTTCTGACACGTGTTTGCTCTGAAAGACTATATTCGACAAGAATATAGAGAATAAGAATTGGATTTATAATAAGATAATTAATGAAATAATACAATTATATCAAATAAGGACTTTATCTAAAAGCCAGGCCAAATTTCTCATTCACAGCCGAAGTAGTTAAACATGCTTATACTGTAGATACGTAGGTTATATTTTAAAAGTACAATTGCAAGTAAATTACAAACTGCATGTAATGTAAAATATGAATAAACAGTATTAGACACACATATATGATATGGTAGTATATACAATGAAAAAGCTATTTACACATGAGCGCTCAAATGTAAAGCAAACGCAATTATTCATTTATTCTGTATATTTAACTTCATTCAGCCGTTTAAGTTACATGAAAAATAACCTGCCTACCAGCCCACTATTACTTTCTGTTCAAATTTAAAGATGCACACGAAGTACAACAAAGAATACGAAAGTGTATAATCTTCAATAAAGTTGGCCTAAAACAATATTGTCTCCAATGCTGAAGCAAACATGATTTTGTTTTTGCTTTAGTCTTCTCGCTGAATACAACATGACCACGCGCTCCGATGTGAACACATGCAGACCACCAGTTACTGTAATCCCTCTTCTCACCTTTCATTCACAATAGCTGTGAAGTTATCAAACCGGTTTCACTGATGGGGGATTTGGCAGAATTGAGGGGTTTCAAATAAATTAACAAGACCGAGCAGACGTCTCTGCCTAAAATATATTTCACCAGCAAAACATAAACATAAATAGAAACAAAAACATAAATAGAAAAAAATGTTTAATGGTACTAATTAAATCAGACTTCACAGTTGGATTTGATACTTTGAGTGTAATTCATAAATTTACTGAATATGTTCAGATTTTAATGAATTGAAGCTCAGCAAATCTTCTTGCGTATATGCTTAAATATTCCTTTTTATTTATGGATGTGTGTATTATGTTTGATCTGCATTATTGCGAGACGCGATGACTTTCTGGGGGAGTATGTGTGCATTTTGAATATCATAGCGATCTTGGAGAGACTAGCTTCTGAAAATTGTAATAAATTATCTGATACCCTTAACAGACATACAAGCTCAATTATAGATGGATTTTTACTGCTCAGATAAATTATTCATTTACCACCACATCCATTCACCATGCCAACATATCAAACCAGGGGTCCTCATAGCTACCTCTATGAATATTCACCTACACCACTACACACAGTACCTAGCACATTTCCACCAACACTAGACAACGCTACACTGTAGCCGAATCATGACACACACACGGCTCGCACTTTACTTTCACTGAAGTCATTTTTCAAGATGCTGTTTAAAATCTTTGACCAAACCTATTTGGAGGCTTTTTACGCTGCATCTTTATATTGTTACTATTATTTATTATTTATTTTTTATTTAATATATTTTATGTTAAACAATTTGTAAAGATGGTTTGTGTTATAAGACTGTTGAAGTCATCCTTAGTTGTTAAATGTCTAGCATCATACACCACTGTTTTATGTACAAAAGAGTTAGCAGTCAGTTAATGTTATTTCATTAATCGACATTGAAAAACTTAAGTTCTTCTGGAAAAGGCAGATCATTTAAACAGTTTTTCAAATTTTCTTGAAAAGGCAGCCTGTTTTTGTACCAACTCTTACTTTGTTTTCATTTATTAATGCTCTTTTGATTTTGAGTGTGGCTGTCTTGTTAGTGCCATACAAAACTTTCATTTAATACAAAACACCAAGACATAATAAACAAGTCGTCCCTTTGGAATTATAAGGTTCTATCTGTCTGCTTTGCCAAAACATTGTTATCCACATTTACTTACTTTTGAGATGTAACTATTTTACTGATACTATGCATCAGGATATTCAGTAAGGACTCCTTGACAATTTTTCCCTCTGCTCTGATGCAGTCAGCTCTTAACCAAGTCTGTGTGGCTGGTTGTCCTTATCATACTGAATTGCCTCAGAGATAATGTTCTTGTCCATTGTTTGTTTGGCGGCTCACAGTAGTTGTGGAAGATGAAATTCCTATTCACAGATCCACAACCATTGTTTTCTGTAACTCTGACCTACAATAACCAGTCCCATGTCCTGAATGCCCATGTAGACTCCGGCAGCAGATCAAAATCTGATAGCCACCTCCATGATCACTCAACTCAAGATTCCTTCTGTCCCACTCAGTTGACCTTTCAATGTCCAGGCACTAGATGGCAGCAAACTCCATCTAATCACCCATCGCTCAGCCCCACTCACACTTCAATTCTCGGGAAACCTTGTTTTCCTCGTAATTTACTTCCTAATTATGAAGAACAACCATGCACTAGTCGTCCTTGGCCTCCCATGACTAAAGCAGCATAAACCCCACATTGATTATGAGGAGAAGTGTCCTTGAAAGGAGCCCTGCCTGCTTGTCTTCCATCTTCATTTTGCCTCTGCCAGAAACTAATTAACCACTTCTCAAGAAGAGATCCACATTTGTCCAAGGTCCTCTCTAAATAATATTACCTGAAACATGTCTTTAGCAAAACCTCCTCCCTGGCACCTTACGCCCCAAAGGGACGCCTCTACATCCTACATCATGCTCAAAATAAAGGCAATGGAGATCTTCATCTCTGAATCCCAAGCCACAGGCATCATTTTTTCCCTCCTCCTCCCCAGTCGGTACCAGATTTTTTTTTTAATGGAAAGAGAATTTTGACATTTACTGTACAATAATGAGTAAAAAAAAAAGAAAAACATTGGTTAAATGTTGTTTAGACAGATGATCAAGTTCACTAGCTGACAATTTTATTTTTACAAAGCATGAAGTGTTATATGTAAATGTTCTCGTGCCGCAGTATCAAGAACGGCTATTGTCTTACGATCCGCCACGCCTACTTCCATCAAATAATGCAGGCTGCCTGTCAGTACCACGTATTATTAAAACTACAGCAGGGGCGGAGCTTTTTCTTACAAAGCCCCAAAGTTATGGAATAGTCTTCCTGTTAATGTTCGGGACTCAGACACAGTCTCAGTTTTTAAGTCTAGGCTAAAAACCGATATATTATTTGGTGCAGCATGTTTGTAAATAGATGAGCCTTAGGTAAAGGAGCAGATCTGGGGGACTCATGGACGTAGAGTATTCTGGTGAACTGGTATGTTTAGATGCTGTCCTCCCCACTCTCATTGTTCACTCAGGTTTGCTGATGGTGAAGTGACAGGTTGCTTTACATCTCAGTTCCCCTTCATGTCGGTGGTTCCTTCTGGCTCCTCCCTTTTAGTTATGCTGTTATAGTTAGTCCCTGCTTGCATAGTGCATAGAGCTTAATCAAAGAAACATGGAGCTGAAGCCAAACAAAGACAAAACAAACTAGGAAAATGACAAACTAGAGACAAGCTGAACCCGAGACGAGACCAGACCAGACAAGAGAGACCAGCGACAAGGCGCGACTAAGAGGGGAGAGACTATTGACTGAGCGTGTTAGTAGTAAGTCGGGTTAGTATCTAACCTGGTTCTTGTCAAAATGGAGGATGATCTAAAGGGGTTAGTATCTCTACCTACAAGGGGGACGATCCCACACATGCCTGAGCACACAAGAGGCTAATCCATACTAGCGGCTGAACCTACTAGATACTAAAGCCACTAGCAGCTAAAGCCTACTAGTGGCTAAGTACTCAAGTGGCTATACATCATAATAGCTAAACATACAAGGAGCTAAACATACAAGGAGCTAAACATACAAGGAGCTAAACATACAAGGAGCTAAACATACAAGGAGCTAAACATACAAGGAGCTAAACATACAAGGAGCTAAACAAACCCTGGAGACACACAGAACAGTACTTACACAAATCTTGAGACAAGCTAACCACACATTTAACAAACACAGCTCCTTGAATCCAAGTACAAAATAAACATGAGAAAACAACAAAACTAGAGCCTAGTTAAAACAAATGTTACACGACATAACTCAAACTAACACAAAACAAAACAAATGCCCACATGACGTAATTAATGCTTGACCCAGTTGCCCAGAACAAACAGCTATTTATTCAAGTTTTAATGAGCTACCTCAGTTCAGGTGAGCTCCCTCATCACCTGACCAAGGTCCGTTCTGGGAAACTGAGTCTACGAACCAAAACTACACAAACAAACTTTTCGGGCACACAGTGGCAAGTGACAGTGAAGCAAGGGGTGGTCCCTTACAGGGACAAGGATTTCTTTTAATCCTCTTAATTCTTTTAATAAACACCTTCAGTGCTTCAGGCCTTCTCTTAAATTTCTTTACCAAATTTCACTTTGTCATGGGTCTAGCTGGTTGTAGTTGCTAGACCGGCTGATGTTGTTGCCATGGGCATAAAGGTAGGCATGAAGGCAGAGGGGTTCAACAGAAAGAGTCTTTTATTTAAACAAACACAACTCAAAAACAGAACAAAGGAACTAAAACTAAAACTAGGGCTCAGGAAAAACACAGGGAACCAGGAGCTGACACAGGGAATCGACAGAGAACTAGGGATGAGGAAACATGGAGCCGGAGCTAACTAAAGACACAGAGGGGAACTGGAGACAGGGCTAGACAGGAGACAGGGCTAGACAGGAGACAGGGCTAGACAGGAGACAGGGCTAGGGGCACAGAGACTGACAGGAACTAGACTAGCTGGGTTAGTGAGGTTAGTAGCTACATGTTGTACTGGGGACACTGGAGGCTGACCTAACCGGGTTAGTGGCTAATGGGGTTAGTATTGACCTAGGGGACCGGAAGACAAAAGGCAGGGCACACATGGGGCTATACCAAACTAGCGGCTAACCTACTAGTGACCAGAACCACTAGCAGTCACTCCCACTAGAGATTAGCCTACAGGAGGCTAACCCTACTAGGGGCTAACCCTACTAGCCATCAAGGCCTACTAGCAGCTAACTCTGCTAATGGCTAAGCCCTCATATGGCTACACATATTAGGGGAAAGACCAGAAGACGGAACAGTACTTACACAGGACACAGGAGAAGACACAGCCTAACTACACAGTGAACAGAGCAGCTCCATGAATCCACAGACACAAGGAACATCAAGAAAACAAAACTAGAGCCCTCTGAAAACAAAGGTTACAAAACATAAACCAAATATAAACTTAAAGTAACAAAAATGAATGCCCACATGATGGTAATACAAACAAACAATCACAAACAATGCTCGACCGAGTTTCCCAGAACAAACTGCTATTTATAGAAGGTTTTAATGAGCCACCTCAGTTCAGGTGAGCCTCATCACCTGACTGAGGTGCCTTCTGGGAAACTGAGTCAACCAACAAGAACTACACAGAAAGACAGACAGACATGAACAGTGACCTCTAGTGGAGGTTCCTGACACACTTATTTACATAGCCCACAAAATGGGTTTTCATAATGAGGCTGATGTAAATATGTTAAATTCATGTGCAACTTTTAAACTTGTGTCAAAAAATATTTTCAAGTATATGTTTCTTGCATTTCTGCAGTACTATTATTGATGTTTATTTTTACTTCGTCCACCCCGCAAAAGCTGCCACCCCCATGTGACTGAAACAAAGCTGCACACATGCCACCACCGCAAGCAGAGCCTTGATTACACACACTCACATTACAAAGAGTGGCAACTCCCGCAAAGCAGACCAAAAACAACATCAAAAACAATAAAAAAAAACTCATTAAAAGCATTTAATAAAAATATAATAAATTAAGCCCTTGTTGTCACTCCCCCAAACAGCACAGCAATGACCATTTACAGTCGTAAAGTCATATAGTCGTTTGCATAAATCAGTGATCAATAGCTCATGATACATACATTTAAACAAATTATTTACACATATTTACTTTTACATGGAAATTTACAGGCTTGGCACTATACGATTTACCCTGATAAAGAGCCATATAAGGTCACTGGCAGCTGCCACCTAAAATAGATGCAGAATTATTTTTTATAATCTAAATAAAAATGTTTTTGTCTAAACGTGGGCTATTCTTGTTTATTTACAATATTTGTTAATTAAAAAATGTAATTTAATGATGCAGTTCTAACCACCAGCAGGGCACCAGCAGCTTGTCCTGCATGCTGTTTTTCCTTAGACACCTAAAAATGAGCATCATTGCTGTGCCTAATTGACAGATTTTGCAGTATTTGTGGTCCAGAAGAGATCATCATTGATATGTGTGCCTAGGAAGCAAAAAGTTGGAACTCTTTAGAAGATGGGCTGGGAAAGTGCTAGATTAGCAAGTTTGGTGATGGATTGTCTGCGCTAGATAACAATGTTATAGTGTGATTAGTGTATTTGATTGGTAATTGTATTAAAATCTACTGGTTAGTAATCACTTATTACTTGACTACAGCACTATTTTGGTGTTAAAATTTAATGAACACAAAAGCGTTCCCTATCAGAATGTTTTCTGTTAAAAACTTGTTGGTTTGTTATACAAAAGGTTTAGGGGATGGTGGCCATCTGTTTGAGGCACTTTCTGTGTCATCCATTTTTATCTAAGTTCCACTATAATAGGGAGCTGTGGAGTTCCCTGTGACCTCCACAGCTGTGAGATGAGAATATGGATTTTTCAGAGAGTGTGGTTCCAACTGATGTCTGTAAACCTTAGAAACTGAATCTGTTCTGACTTGGTAATCTGCAGTTACATGTTTCTATTGGACTTGCAAGCTAATTATATCTACATACTACTGATACTGAGTCTGGCCTGTCTGAGACTATGGATTTTTCTTATTCAGTACAGAGCAAAAGTTTGGACACCCCTTCTCATTCAAAGAGGTTGAATTTGTATTATGGCAAGAAAAAAGCAGCTAAGTAAAGAAAAACGAGCGGCCATCATTACTTTAAGAAATGAAGGTCAGTCAGTCCGAAAAATGGGGAAAACTTTGAAAGTGTCCCCAAGTGCAGTCACAAAAAGCATCAAGCGCTACAAAGAAACCGGCTGACATGCGGACCGGCCCAGGAAAGGAAGACCGAGAGTCGCCTCTGCTGCGGAGGAGAAGTTCATCCGAGTCACCAGCCTCAGAAATGGCAGGTTAACAGCAGCTCAGATCAGAGAGCAGGTCAATGGCACACAGAGTTCTAGCAGCAGACACGTCTCTAGAACAACTGTTAAGAGGAGACTGTGTGAATCAGGCCTTCATGCTAGAAGATCTGCTAGGAAACCACTGCTAAGGACAGGCAACAAGCAGAAGAGACGCGTTTGGGCTGAAGAACACAAGAAAGAACGCAAGAAAGAAAACTCGCTGAATGAGAAGGGGTGTCCAAACTTTTGCTCTGTACTGTAACTAACCTGCTCTGACCCTGACAAAGTGAATCAATGGGGGCCTTCATTCATTTGCCCCTGATGCCTAGCCACAACACTACGCCATTCCTGCTTGAAAACCAGTGTTGAGTTTCTCTGACCCTGTACCTCTCCCATATTCCAGTGTCTCCCTGTGTGCAGGATTAATGGGCTTCTCACCTCCTTCTCCAGTTATCTGTTTCAGTCTAGTCCACAAATCTGATGTTAGGTTCTGTATGTGTGATCCCTCAGCAAACACTTAACAGCAGTTTTTGTATTCCCGACTCTCTTCCATCACTTGTAGTCTATCTAAACAAAAGTTTCTATATTGCCCTCTGCCTCTGTTGCGTCCGGCTTTTGGGTCCAACTTGTCTGCACATGTTCTGACCGTTCCATGTTTGAATCAGCAAAAAGAAATGTTTTAGTGTTATAAGGTTGTTTTAGCCAATTTGTCATACATATAGCCATATTTTTCTTAAACTTATTTTTATGTAGTAAACTGTTCTTTGGACCCCTAACACTATTCACAGGTATAATAGCATGATTATCAGCATGCATAATAATTATTGAGGGTGTGTTCTCACTGTCTTTACATAACATTCTTATTTGACATGTCATGTACTTTCCTGAGAACAACCTGTTCTATAAAAAAAACACAGAGAATGGAGTTTTGGATAGCAGCCAAACTCTCTAGAAAAAACAAAGACGTGTATGACATTTCATTGGTGCTACATGGGTGATATATGAGATTCTTAAAGTCCTGTTTGCTGATGAGTCAAGATTTAAGAAATTTGTCATTTGTCAGTGAGAGAAAGATTCAGTGAGTATAGTACTCCAGTGAAGAAGTTAGGGACAAATATTGAACATTTTAAAATGTTATTCATCTCACGCACAGTGTGATACTCAGTGCTTAAATGACTGCCCAGGACGTAAAAGAAGAATTATTACTCTGAGTGAGAGTACAATTAAACACCAGTTTCCAATAAAAAAATAATATAAGAATATGATATTTTTTTAATTACTCAGGCCTGGAGCCTGGCCCAGGAGACTTATAGTACGAGGCATGGTACATTACAGCCAATTTGGGAATGCTAATTCTGCATGTCTTTGGACTGTGGGAGGAAACGCACCAAGCACAGGGAGAAAATTCAAACTCCATGCACACAGAACCAAGGCACGAATTGAACTAGGACCATTGAGGTGCAAGTCAATAATGCTAACCAGTAAGCCACCATGTTGCTTTTTTACTTTATGAAAATAAAACAAATTCTGGCTGAAAAAGATTTACAGAAGGTACCAAATGAAATAAAAGGCTATACATTATGCAAGATTTACAGACTGCACAGTAATAAAAGCTATAAAAGTGAAAATTTTGAGTTTGACAACAGCAGTATGATTGAAGTATGATTGAAACATGGAGTATGAAATGGAATAGTACAGATTTGTGTGCATTAGCAATAGTGTGGATGTCCATATTCCAAAGGCTTTTTAGGTGAAAAATAAACAGTATGTAAACAAGAGCAAGAATGTATGAGCAATGTGCAAGGTAATGAGTAATGTGCTACATCATGACTTTTGTGAGGACTGAAGAAGCTTCTTGGATGATTAGTGAAATGTTTCCAACTAACAAGAAAGGAGTCTAGTTGATATGACCCTACTTCCAGATAATGTTGTAGAAATTGTAGCGCAGCCACATTAAGGGCTTTTTATAGGGGGGAAAATGAATATGCTGCTAAAGGAATGGCAGCTGTGCCCCTTAAAGCTGTCCTTCTGGTTTTTTCTTTATCCCATAAACGGGGTTTTGGTCCCTGAAGGTACTCTCACAAGAATGCGCATCCAGGTAGCGAGAGGTCTGCGGTGACGCAGGAGGTCACCTGATCCGCCTTTAAAGCGCTGCTGCGAAGAAGCTATTGGGGGGGATGGAGATGAGGAGGAAATAGCGCAGTGGATTTACAAGAGAGAGAGTGGAGGTCACGACAAGTTGTATTTTACCGCTTTTTTTGGATTAATCCTTGCCAGACAATTTCACTGTTTCACTACTGCCATTGAGTCCGATACACCTCTCCCAACATACACACATGGTCTTTGCAATAAACCGGACTTTGGACATTAACCCCATCTACACACACACACACACACACACACACACACACACACACACACATGTATATTTGTATATATTTTGTAAATATTGTTTTTGTGGTTCAGTTTTTTTTTTCTGCTTATCACTTAATACACTTTGGGTTTTGGTTTACTTGTTGTTTGTCTTTTCTGGTTCCGCTAAGCCTACACCACACCGGAAGTTAGATTCTACACCCCGTTATAGTGTTTAATAACAAAGCTGATCATTACAAAATCATTCAGAGTCTCTGGGTTTTGTTTCCAGTATATTACGGCCATTATTATCAAATCAATACCTGCAGCTGGTCCATGGAGCAACTAATTCTCATGTCTGTTTTCCCAATTATGTATTCTTCAACCCCCAATAATGCCCACTGTACATTCCTTCACAACCCCCCAATATCTGTGTCTTATTAGGGACCCCCTTGAGAACCCACAATGAAAGCGCGATGATGTCTAGCCCATATTCATATACAGTCACATTCCCCAACACATATGTTTGGCACACATACTAAGCAGGAACGCTAGTTAATACAGTACATATCCATGTTGGGTATATTTGATATTTTATAGCTCGATTAATTAAATCATTATACAATAGCTTTACCTGGATGACTGAGAGTTGTTATGAGCCAGCCCGATCGGCCAAGCACATCCAGGTCATGATTGCAGCTAATTACCTCCGCGCACCTGTAACCTATCAGAAATCCACCAAGCCTTTAAGAGGACGCTAAGAATTTAGTGCTGAAGTATCTCACCTTGTGTGCCTCCTGATCTGTCATTCGCGAATTTCTAGTTATTTCTACTACTGTGTATGACCCTGCCTGTCTTCTTGGATTTTGTCTCATGACTCGTGGACTCGGACAAGAGTGTTTCACTGGCATGCTCTAGCATTCACTCTCTGCCGAATTCACGCTCCAAACATCAGGCGCCATGATCGCACACAAGCTGCCTTTTTGCCAAAAGACTCACGCTCTTTTGGAGAACCCCTCTCACAATCTACATCCAGGGTCATGGAGTTTCCCCAACGTCATTGACCCACCTCCTCTCTCATCACAGGGGATTCCCCCATTCAGCCCGTTCATTCACACACACGGCTAATCTCCTCTGCTCTTACTCCACCTGCATGCTGAGACTTCTTTACGCCTTTTAAATAAAGCTCTCAGAAAGGCCGTCTGCCTGCAGATACGTTCATTCCCATTCAGCTCCACCCCTGAAAATCTTCTCTCGTACACCACTGATGGAGCCACGCTGTTACCATCAGATTCTTCTAGCTGATGAGATGCATCTGCTTCCACCGTGATTTTAAGTGTAGGTGAACAGAATGCAGAATCTGAACTGCAGTAAGAAGTCATATCAACATCTGTTGTTTCTATACTAAAAGGAATAATAGTTGTGGATGGTGAACTTCCCCATATCTTCTCACAAAGTTTAAAGTAGAATAGAACCACCCTGTGACCACCCAGAAGCTATAGCATGCTGAAATTCCCCCCCATAGAATAAATAGACAGAATAAATAAATAAATAATATAGAAAAATCTCTTAAAAATACCCGGTTATGTTTGCAAGTGAGCAAAGCAAGTGCTTACTGATATTTGTGGTTGATTAATGACCAGATGGCTACTCTGATGCAGCAGACAGAGGAATGTGACAGATTGCTATAGTTCGGGGGTCCGTGTACTTTTCGGTATTTGATGTTTCTTTTTATAAACAAGAATCAAAAAATGAAAATTAAAGTTATATTTGTTTTTTTATTTTAAAACGTCAGACACCGTTTTAAAATTACACCTGATTTTCTTTCCTCGTTCATACTTTGAATAAAGAAAGTTCTACAGCTTAGAAACGAAAAAACAGCTGCATCTTCGTTCTCTAAAACCGGAAGTATCTCTTCTTCTGTTGTTCGTGGTCGTCTTCTTGGCGCTACTACATTCACCTAGATGACAAAACATGGACCACTACGTAGTTTTCAGAAATAGTAAAAGAGTGTCACTCAGGGACGAGGACATGACGGCTGAAAAGTTAAGTCGCATATTTCAGGTAAGAAAACTTTTTTTTTTAAACGTTACTTTAATATTTACCATGTCATTTTAATTACCGTCTATTACCGCCAACAAAATGTTACCAGTTAACTTAAATTTCACCGCTAATTTAAAGTTAGCCTTAGCTAGGGTGCAAACTTTCATTTGACAGCTTCGTTCACATTTGGCGATTAACGGTAGTCTTGCAAATATATTTACTTTATGTAACTTTAAGTACATGGGCATGGCTAGACCTTCTTTATTGGAGCACATGCCCCAGTAAAATCTCCAACCGGAGATTTAACAAGCTCCTGTATTTGACAGTGGATTAATTTAGGGTGATAACAGTAAGGAGGTTTTTTAAAGTTAAATGTCCACGAGACGCAGTTTAATCACCCCGCACCTAACCATGTATCCGCCCCAATCAACTATCGGGATTGATGTATAATACGACGATGGGACTCATAATGGAAATAAATAATGCAGGTGATCTTATTTCGACTCAAGCCTTCTTCACTCCTGTAACTGGACATCAGAACATGTTTCAGTTCCTACAGCACATTTAGAACATTTGAAATATTCGTCAGACGTTCTAGAGAAAAGTTGTAACATGAGTTTGGGGTGTGCGGGCGCTCTGTGCCCCAGTGCCTCTGAGCTTCATGTCCAGCAACGCCTCAGGTTAAGAATTTAACGTTGTGACTATTTAAGTTCTCATAAGGTGATAATTATTTACTTTCCCAATTAATGTTACCCCTGCGCAATATTATGTCACACTTTTAGGTGAGTAAAATGATTCAATGTTTTTTTGTTCTTTCTCAACCAGGTTTCAGCTAATACGGTTTACCTCACTGATGATTCAAATGTGGCCCTGTTCCCTGGAGGAGTCTCTGGTGTTTTCAGCACTTTAGACCTTACACCTAAGGCTCACTATGAGGTCCATGGCGAAGACATGGATTCGACCCCAGCAGGCTCTACCAGCCAGCGCTTTGCATTCATGCGTACACCAGCAGCGGCTTCTGCTGGTTCTGCTTCACAGCGGGTTCCTCCAAGTCCCTCCACGGCCACCAAAACATTTCAGAGGTAGGAGTATTGTTCTTTTCAATGGTTTTGTAGTTTGGATAATAGAAAAAGCAAAACGATGCCATAAATAATCTCTCGGGCAAGACATGGATAGCTAATGTGAATAGTAAAGAATAACCCAACTACTATTGCAATAATTGTGAAACCATGAGTTGTCTTTCAGATCAGTTTACCTTGCTGAGGTGGTTGGTGGGAGGTTGATTCCCAATAGAATGGTGGTGGTCCGCTTTCTGGAGTGTGACGCTTCCCTTCAGGGGATAGTAGGAAAAGTGCAAGATGCCATTGGCAATTACAACCCTATAATCTTGACAGATGCCCAAGGCAATGCCATTCTGGAGTCAGAAGGTACAACACGTGAGTCACAGAAGCCTTTATTTAAATAAATAAATGTTACATGGGTTGTTACAAAAACATGGTGTAACACCTGTCATATAAAGTTGTTTGTAAAATTAAACCTTGTTATAAGCATTTGCCTGTGAACAGTTCACCTTATTTTAAATGTCAGTACATAAATTCTTCATCTTTAGGGTCACAATACTGGAAACAAAATGCTCGAAAAATTCTTGCTGTACCCGAGCAGGATTTTAATAGTCTCCAGGGAACAAAGAGGAAGAGATTGAGGCATGCATTCAAATTATCACTTTGCAGTGCAACAAACTTAAAAAAAAATGTACATGCTTTAAGATTACAGTCCCAACTAGAACTGTAATGTAGGATGTGTCTTGGAATAGTAATATGCAGTAATTTGTTTCGTTAGTCACTACCCATAAACAGTTGGTTTTTACCTGATTGCTCATGTTTTGTGCTTGTAGCAGCCGTAAAGATGACGATACAGCTGGCTTGGGAGAAGTCGGTGACAAAATAGAAGAGTTGGTGATGGCATCTCAAAATCTGCCAGCTGTTACAGCAGCAATCAAAGAGCTCACTGATCTTGCCGTTACCCAAAGAGTCTATCTCACTGCCCCCAAGTTACAGACCATCAAGGAAGGATTTAGCTGTGTGGTTTGTAGAAGTGTGTACAAAACTGATACTATAGCCCTATTTCCACCACATAGTACCAGCTCAATTTGACTCAACCCTTCTCGAAGTGTTACTGGGTCCGCTGCAGATACTCTATGGTATCCACTTACTAGATTGGTAGTCATAGTGATGCTGTATGTGATGGCAACATTCCAGATGGTTTTGCTATAAAGAATACCATAATTGTGAGTAGAGTTGAGCCAGTAATATGCAGTGGAAAAGGGACTTAATTTTTCTTCACTACTGACCTGTGGTTAGCAAGGCTAGTCCTGGAAACCCCCCTGCCCAATACATTTTAGTGTTTTCCTTGCTCTATCACACACATTTCT
This sequence comes from Clarias magur, assembly GCA_013621035.1. Classification (NCBI taxonomy): domain Eukaryota; kingdom Metazoa; phylum Chordata; class Actinopteri; order Siluriformes; family Clariidae; genus Clarias; species Clarias magur. The sequence goes on from QNUK01000560.1 coordinate 34,448, forward strand.
TTTCAGAGAATGCTGGTAATTACCTGATCAGTTGTACCAGGTGTGCTGGGAGCAGGGAAAATATGAAAATGTGCAGGGCAGGAACTTCTCAAGGACCAAGGTTGGGAACCACTGCTTTAATCCACTGCTTTAATCCAATTATTTCCTACATTTGTAAAATCATTTAATGAATAACTGTTTTTTCATTGCATTCAAGGAATATTTTGGCAAATTTAATCTTTCAGTAGTGGGGCTCTTTATTTGTCAGTTTCAGTTTAGAGACTACACATACAGAATTTGGTTTAGTTGAATCAAGTGAAAATTCATCATTTTAGTACACATTTTGTATTTCTTGTCTTTTTCTATCAATACACTTTGGAGTACAGTGCTGTGAAACAGTATTTGCCCCAATGTTTGGAAAGGTGAGTTAAATTTGACTTGCCGCATCCAGGCCTGCCAGACCTCTTGAATCAAGAAATGGGGCAAATCCTTTTTTACAGTACTGTATACTAACCACAGACCACTCACCAGCAAAGACATATAACCAAAAAAACAACTGAAGCCTCAATTGTTAGGAACCTCCACTAGAGGTCACTGTTCATGTCTGTCTGTCTTTGTGTGTAGTTCCTGTTGGTTGACTCAGTTTCCCAGAAGGCACCTCAGTCAGGTGATGAGGCTCACCTGAACTGAGGTGGCTCATTAAAACCTTCTATAAATAGCAGTTTGTTCTGGGAAACTGGGTCGAGCATTGTTTGTGATTGTCTGAGTGGCTGTTGGTGTTTGTTTGTTTGTTTGTTTGTTTGTTTGTTTGTTTGTTTGTTTGTTTGTTTGTTTGTTTGTTTGTTTGTTTGTTTGTTTGTTTGTTTGTTTGTTTGTTTGTTTGTTTGTTTGTCTGGATTACCATCATGTGGGCATTCCTTTTTGTTACTTTGAGTTTATATTTGATTTATGTTTTGTAACCTTAGTTTTCAGAGGGCTCTAGTTTTGTTTCCTTGATGTTCCTTGTGTCTGTGGATTCATGGAGCTGCTTTGTTCACTGTGTAGTTAGGCTGTGTCTCCTCCTGTGTCCTGTGTAAGTACTGTTTTGCCTTCTGGTCTTTTCCCTTGTATGTGTAGCCACATGAGTGTTTAGCCATTAGCAGGGTTAGCCGCTAGTAGGCCTTGACGGCTAGTAGGGTTAGCCCCTAGTAGGGTTAGCCTCCAGTAGGCTAATCTCTAGTGGGAGTGACTGCTAGTGGTTCTGGTCACTAGTAGGTTGGCCGCTAGTTTGGTATAGCCTCATGTGTGCCCTGCCTTTTGTCTTCCGGTCCCCTAGGTCAGTACTAACACCATTAGCCACTAACTAGTCCAGTGTCCCCAGTACAACATGTAGCTACTAACCTCACTAACCCAGCTAGTCTAGCTCCTGTCAGTCTCTGTGCCCCTAGCCCTGTCTAGCCCTGTCTCCTGTCTAGCCCTGTCTCTCCAGTCTCTGTGCCTCCAGTCCTGTCTCTCCAGTCCCTGTCTTTAGTTCCCCTCTGTGTCTTAGTTAGCTCCAGCTCCATGTTTCCTCATCCCTGGTTCCCTGTGTCAGCTCCTGGTCTCTTGTGTTTAGTTCCTGTTCCTGTGTTTTTCCTGAGCCCTAGTCTTAGTTTGAGTTTGTTGTTTTAGTTCCTTTGTTCTGTTTTTGAGTTGTTTGTTTAAATAAAGGACTCTTTCTGTTACACCCCTCTGCCTTCTACCTTCATGCCCACGGCAACACCATCAGCCGGTCTAGCACTACAACCAGCTAGACCCGTGACATCAATTAGGATATTGAATTTAAAAGAGCCTTTGTGCAGAGATGACTTGATTTAGTTACCTTTCATATACAATCAAACTGAGTTAATAGATGAATGTTAATTAATATAAATACTGTATGTGGGATAACTGGCATGACCAAACATGTATCGGCATGTAAGTATTCATGGAGAAAAGAAAATATCCTCTAAACGTAACAGTCTTCTGTCACGTTACTTTTGCAGATATTATGGAAGAGCCAATGCTGTCGCTGTGCTGCAGAAGCATTATTGGCTGCAAGACATGTGTGGAGCAGTGGAAGGAGACTTCTCCACACTGTGCACAATGTAGAGAAGTCAACAACCGTGCAATAGAAGTTGCAGGTCTAACTGCTGCTTTTTCAGTTTTTAAGTCCTTTTTTATGGAAGAGTAATGTTTTGATTATGCGCAGAAATGTAAACCCTTACATCTATGTATTGTTTTTGTTCAGTATGTTCTGTAAGTTGCTAATGCACCAGTTTATGCATTTCTCTGAGTTATGTTTATCAGATAAAGCAAGGCTTCTTTGTATGGAGCAAAGTCGTTGTTTACTGCTCTATGAAACAAATGTGAAATGTCAGGATATTTTGTAGAGAAATGATTCTCCGTTCTTAGCTTGTCCTGTTCTGTTGTAAAGGGATCAACTCCAAACATGAAGTATGTTGTCAGTGTAGATCCCACATGCTGTCTGTAAAGGTCTGCAGCTCCAAGTGAATGTGGCAAGAGTTCTGATGGAATTCTTTGTTTACACCCAGGTTCTGCGAGGTGATTTGGTATGCCTTTTCCTGTTAACATAAGAACAAGTGTATCAAAAAGTTTAGGTGAGGATCAGTGTGCTCAAGGTATACTGCCTACTATATAATTTACCTGGAATCCTATGAGCATTCCACGATTCTGCCACACTTGCAAGACCAATGTTGCACAGCCTACCAGTCAGGTTGGACACGCAGTATCTTACAAGGCTGTCCTCCATATCAATCTCCTCTTGGTCCACCAGCTGGAGAAGGGCTGTTTTCAAGGGATAGTTGACACGATTGTTGATCTCAGGCCAAAGCCGTTCAACTGTGTGATTCTGATTAAAAAAAAAAAAAAAACACGGCCTGAATTAATTACAGTATAGATTTGAAAGAATTTCAGTTTCTTTTGTTAATAGTGCAGAAATCTTACTCTTGTGGATGAAGTCTGTAGATAAGGCAGTCTCTCCTGATTGAAGCGATGGTGTGACAGCATCTCCTGCATGAACAGTGTCAAGTAAAACTCCTTTCCATGGTCTACCCGCACTTGGTCCCACATACCATAGGTGATCACTGCAGGCCTAAGGAAGAAAATTATTGTAAGTTGTTTTGTTTGTGCAAAATGTTATTTTCATTCTTGTCAAACATTGGTGCACTTTATAGTATACTTTTGAATGTACATGTTCATACACTGATCAACCATATCATTAACATTTATTAGGTGGTTTTAATGTGGCTCTGATGGGTGTGATGGTACACAGTCTCATATGGAGCCAGCAACAATACACGGTGGGTTCTAAAGCCTTCTGATTACAGCCACAGTGCTTGGCAGTTTGCTGTGTATGGGGTGGTGTAGCTACAGACCTGTCAGGGTCACAACATTAAACCCACCTGGTGATTTTAATGTTGTGGTGTACTTATGTGGTACTTGAACCAAACACAGTAGACAACACTTGTGTTACCTGTGCAATAAATGTTTTTGTTACATGATTGCTATGGAATGTTTTTTTTCCTTTCCATTTTATTAAATACACAAAGGTGTAGAGTATATTGAAATGAAATAGCGAACAATATATTGTTAAAGTTTAAACTGTTAAATATTGTTTGTTATTTCAAGAAACACACAACACATTAGACTTTTTTTTCTCTGTTTCATATCCACATTTCAAATAACTAGGTTTGATAGTGTTCATTTTTGAAAACATCTGTTATTTTACATTTCAGATAAATTAGGTTAAACACATTTATCAAAAATTGATAAATCAAATTTAAATGACAAAATCAACAGGGGTCTGTGGTACTGTTAGAATTACCTGAAAGCATCTTCATAGATGGACAAGTTGTTTTTGATCGGCATTGTGGAATGACTCACAATCTTTTTGCTGAATCCATCGATGGCTAAAACATGGGCCACTCCAAACATCACAAGTTTTTCGTTCTGGTCGAGGTGAAGCTTATGGCCCATATATTCAGCATGGTAGGGTAGGGGGTTAAGGTTCCGAGCTCCCTTAAAAATAACAAGATTCATAAAAAAAATAATAAAAATCACAGTGGAATAGTATCAAGTCAGCTTTTAACAGTATGCTCAAGCATGGGAGCTAACTGAAAGTTGGGAATTTTTTTTTAAATATTACCAATGGTAGTAGGCTAACTGCAAATTGACATCTTGCTCTATATACTGTAAATAAAATCTGACTTATAAATGAAAGTTGACAATTGTATTTTTAACATTCCATTTTTTTTTTTTTTTTCAAAATTCATATTTAACATTTAAATTTTCAATATAAAAACCTTCTGGTATTTCTGGCATCAGGTTTTTCAGTAAAGGGCTGTTAACCGTTTAAACATCTCACAATGTGGACTCATCTTATATATTAGAAATGTCTGGTTTATAGTGAATAAAAAGCACAGTGAAGCCTATTATTGGCATGTTTTCGTCATTGAAGGTTATAAGCACCCTATGTACCACTGACTGTTACCTTTAGGCCTTACGCATGAATTCAACACATTTGATCAAGCATATGTAAAGGTAGAAGAGCAAGATAACTTACTTGGCGTCTTGCTTCATGGTAAGGCCGATGCACCTCCTTTAAAACTGATCCAATTCGTCCTTCTGCAGCATGTATGCCTTTCGTTGATAGATATCCCTTCATCATTTTGCGGCCATATGTTGGCCCCACCAGTAAATAATAATAATAATAATAAAGTAGCTTTCAGTACAAAATGTTAAATGTGAGGACACTGTGCTAATATCATTAATTGAATTAATTAAATATATTAATGGATAAAAACTGATACAACAAGCGCGCGCACATTCTTCGAAGAACAAATGTCATACCTCGTTTACAGCTTTCGCCACTTCTAATTCCAAGTGTGTGTCAGACAGGAGACAACAGGCCGGGACATTCGCAGCACAAAATTCTCTAATGTTTCTTGCGGAAAACCCTCTGGCTTCTCCAGATTCCCGTGACAAGTGTTCAGAGATTACTTCAGATGACAAGCCTTGTCTTGCCATTTCTAAAATTATGTCTGAGTAAAGTTCCAAAGCCATGACTTTTCACTACCAGCCGGACTGGTGTTACTGTAGCTGCGGGAGTCTGCAGGGGAGATGCCGCGTGACGCACACCTCGCGCTAACAACTTCCGGCTTCTTACTAATTAAATAACGATTCGTTTCTGGTTTTTGTTTTCTTGCATTATTCTTTTCTGATGCACAAAAGGAAAAAAGAAACAATAGCCGTTTTCATTTTTCATTTTTGTTTTATTTTAATTACAAGTCAAATAAGCGTCTATTTTCTTTTTTTCTTTTTCTTTTTTAAACGAAAATTTCAAATACCAAAACATACACGGACGACGCGGGATTCTTCTTCTTCTTCTTCTTCTTCTTCTCCATATCGTGTCCACAGGCAGCCAGAGCTTTCTTCTTCTTCTTCATCATCTTCTTCTCCTTCTTCTTGGTGTTTACTGGTCTTAATCTTCTTTATTTTCCTTTCAGTTTAAACCGTCTTTTCTAGTCCCACTCAGTATTCAAATTCAAATTTTATTTGTCACATACACAGTCATACACAGTGCGATATGCAGTGAAATGCTTATACGACCGCTCCGTGACCTTAATGTTTTTTTATTTACAAGAAAATAAGGAAATAAATAGTGAATAGTGATATAGAATGGAACTAGGGGAGTTAAACAATAAAACAAGATGCCAGATACAAAATTTTCCAAAAATATATAGGAAATCTGAAATATAAAATATAACAAGTTATAAAAAATTAAGTCTGTACAAATATTGCAGTAGTATTTGACGAAAATGAGATGAGGGGAAATGTGAAAAATGTCCTTGAAGTGTGCAAATGTGCATATGTGCAAATGTGCGTTTGCCATAATTGTCCGTTCTGTGTGTGCAAAAAATGCAGAGGTGTTTAGTCCAGTGTGTTGGTTTGATTGAGAGACCGTATCGCCTGCGGGAAGAAGCTCCTTCTCAGTCTCTCTGTGTTGGCCTTGAGGGAGCGGAAGCGCTTCCCAGACCGCAGCAGAGAGAACAGTCCATTGCTGGGGTGGCTGAGGTCCTTCATGATCTTCCTGGCCTTGGTCCAGCACCGCTTGCTGTAGACAGAGTGCAGGTCAGGGAGCTCAGTTCGGATGATGCGCTCAGCTGATCGCACCACCCTCTGTAGGGCTCGTCTGTCCTGCATGGTGCTGTTCCCGAACCAGGATGCGATGTTTCCCGTCAGGATGCTCTCTATGGTGCAGGAGTAAAAGTTCCTGAGCACCTTAGAGGGCAGTCTGAAGTCTCTCAGGCGTCTGAGGTGGTAGAGACGCTGTCGGGCCTTTTTCACCACGGTGTTGATGTGACAGGACCATGACAGGTCCTGCGTGATGTGAACACTGAGGTACTTGAAGCAGTCCACTCTCTCCACTGGGCTCTCGTTGATGACGGGGGTCTGGTAGTTCCTCTCATGCTTAGTGCTGAAGTCCACTATCAGCTCCTTTGTCTTACTGACATTTAGAAGAAGGTTGTTCCTCTGGCACCAGTTCTCCAGATTTCCAATCTCCTTCAGGTAGGCTGTCTCATCGTTGTCAGAGTTCAGGCCCACCACGACGGTGTCGTCAGCAAACTTAATGATGGTGGTGGAGCTGGGAGTGGCCGCACAGTCATGTGTGTACAGAGAATACAGCAGGGGGCTCAGAACACAGCCCTGTGGGGCTCCAGTGCTGAGAGTGAGAGAGGCTGAGACGTGTCCACCCATCCTTACTGCCTGTGGTCTCCCAGTTAGGAAATTAGAGATCCACTGACACAGAGACGAGCTGAGTCCCAGGTGCTCCAGCTTGGTGGTGAGTGTGGAGGGAATTATGGTGTTAAATGCTGAGCTGTAGTCGATGAAAAGCATTTTAACATAATTCCCCCTTCTAGTGTCCAGGTGAGTGAGTGTTGTGTGGCGGAGATGAGAGATGGCATCATCTGTGGAGCTGTTCGGGCGGTATGCAAACTGTAGTGGATCCAGAGTATTGAGTATTGAAGAGATGATGAAGTCTCTGACCAGCCGTTCAAAGCACTTCATCATCACTGATGTGAGGGCTACAGGTCTATAGTCATTGAGGGAAGCAGGATGTGGTTTCTTCAGAACAGGAACAATGATGGACTCTTTGAAGCATGTGGGGATCACCGACTGAGATAAGGAGAGGTTGAATAACTCTGTGAACACAGGTGCAAGCTGGTCTGCGCAGGCTCTGAGGACTCTACCTGAGATGCCGTCTGGTCCTGCTGCTTTCCTGATGTTCACTCTCTTAAAGGCTCTCCTCACGTCATGCTCGGAGATGATGAATGCATTTCCGGTGCTTGCAGTGTCTTCCTGTCTGCAGCCGTTAGCGCCGCTAGCATTAGCATTGCTAGCGTCTTTAGCTGCAGCCTCGAAACGAGCATAAAAGGTTTTCAGCTCGTCTGCCAGAGTCATGTCCGCGTTCGTCATACCGGATGTTGGTGCTTTATAGTCCGTTATTGTCCTTAGTCCCTGCCACAGGCTCCTAGAGTCACTCTGTTGGAGTTGTGACTCTAGCTTCCTCCCGTAGCTCTGCTTCCAGGTTGGGTGTGCAGGAGCGTGCGAGAGGAACAACGCTCACGCTGTTGCACCAGCTGCTGTTCACCATTAAGCACATGCCGCCTCCCCTTGTCTTCCCCGAGTCCCTTGTCCTGTCCATGCGGTGAACCGAGAAGAACTCGGCCGGCTGGATGGCGTGGTCCGGCACCGCTGGGTTCAGCCATGTCTCGGTGAAACAGAGGAGATTTTTCCCCAGATTTTCTCCCTAATTTAGTCGTGTCCAATTCCTCCCCATCACTAAGGGGCTCCACATTAAGTCATATGGGCCGAAGACTATCACGTGTTTCCTCCGAACCACGTGACACCAGCCGACTGCATCTTTTCGAACTGCTCGCTCATGCACCGTTGGGGGCGGAGTAACACACATGGAGGACAGCGCTATCAACTTCCTTCCATTGCGTGAGCTCACAGACGCCCCTGACTGGCTGTAGAGCCGTGATTAATGTGGGAGCACTAATTACCTCTCATTCCTCCCCTCTGAGAGAGCTCAGCCAATCAGCTCTCTCTAGACCTCCGGCTGCAAGAGGTTACAGCATCACCCAGGAATCGAACTGGCGATCTCAGGATGATAGGGCGAGTGCTTTATCACTGCGCCACTCGGAGGCCCCCTTTTCTTTATCTTTGAGATGAACAGGAGATGAGATATTGGGATGTATTGAGATTATTAGTGTTAGCACAGGGTTATTTAAGGATAGGCGTTATTCCAGATGTTTTGAGGGATGATGGGACAATGCCGAAAGTGAGAGAGGAGTGAATAATGTGTGTTATAAGAGAGGAGAATGAAGGTGTACAGGCTTTAGTTAGTTAGTTAGTTAATTTATTTATATAGCACATTTAAAACAACCGATAGTTGACCAAAGTGCTTTACATGAAAAATAAAAATAAATTATTTAAAAGCAACAAAAACATCAAAATACCAATAAAAAACACTACAACACATGTTTAAAAGCCTCAGTAAACAAATACGTTTTTAGATTTGATTTAAAGATTTCAATACTGTGAGCTGAACGGACATGGAATGGGAGCTTGTTCCAAAGGGTGGGACCGGCCACAGAAAAAGTATGGTCACCCCTCCTTCTTAGTCGACTTTTCGGAATTGTAAGCAGAAGTTGATCAGATGAGCTAAGTGCTCTCTGAGGACAGTATGACTGAATCAAATCACTCATATATTGAGGCGCTACCCCCTTAATCGCCTTAAAAACAAATAAAAGCATTTCAAATATAACTCTATATTCCACCGGCAACCAATGTAACGAAAGTAAAATCGGAGTAATATGACAAGATTTTCTAGATTTCTTCAAAAGTCGTGCTGCAGCATTTTGAACCAACTGCAGACGAGCTAGTGCTGAGTGACTGACCCCATAATAAAGTGCATTTCCGTAATCTAAGCGTGATAATATAAAAGCATGAACCAAAGCCTCAAAGTTTTTGAAAGAAAAACAGCCCCTCACTTTATACAAAATCCTCAAATGATAAAAGGACGACTTCACCACAGCTGATATTTGCTTCTCAAATTTAAAATCTGAGTCAAACATCACCCCAGGATTCTTCACATGTGATCTAATATAGGGTGACTGTGGTCCCAAGGTGGGGGTGAGAATTTCAACAATCGACGGCGATCCAAATAATAATACCTTATAATAATAATAATAATAATAATACCTCAGTCTTAGACTCATTTAAATGTAAAAAAATTGTGGCCATCCATTTTTTTAAGTCACATAAACAATCAAATCAGGGTTGCATTCTGATTCCGGATTTCCACATTTTAGGGGCAGATAAAGCTGCGTGTCATCCGCGTAACAATGATAAGAGACCCCATATTTTGTTATTATGTGGCTTAAAGGCAACATATATAATGAAAATAGAACGCAGCTAAGTACAGACCCTTGTGGAACACCATACAGAAGAGGGGCTGGGGCAGTCGATGATTCATTAAAAGAAACAGAGAAAGTTCTAGAATTCAAAAATGATGAGAACCATTTCAACACAGTATCCGAAATACCAACCCACTGTTGAAGGCGCTCTAACAAGACTTCGTGATCTATGGTGTCGAAAGCGGCACTACGATCTAACAATATCAACACCGCACAATCCCTCGAATCCACAGACATGAGCAAGTCATCTGTAACTTTAATCAATGCAGATTCAGTACTACTGTATGTTTTGCACGAAAACCTGATTGAAATGGATCCAAAATATTATTTTCAATAAGAAATGACTGAAGTTGATGATAAACAACCTTTTCAAGTAGCTTAGAGAGGAATGGGAGCTTCGAAATGGGTCTATAATTCATCAGGTCATTAACATCCAAATCTGTTTTTTTTTAAAGCGGTTGCACGATTGCATGTTTAAAAGCTGTAGGAACTTGACCAGACATAAGCAAAGTATTAATTATCTGTAAAATGGAAGAACCAATGCAGTTAAAAGCTTCCTTTATAAGACGGGGAGACAATAGATCATGGGGATAAGAAGAGGGCTTTAATTCAGATATTAATTCCCTTAAATACTGAAGAGTGATTGGGGAAAATTCGATAAATTTAGCAGTGGTCACTGGACTAACCACTGCTATCACATGAACCCTAATGAGTCCTAATGGTAGTTATTCTTTCAACAAAATAATTAAGGAATATCACTATTCAAATGCGATATATTACTGGAAACGTTTTCAGGAGGACGTATTAAAGTACTTAATGTATTAAATAAAACTCTCGGCTGATGGTTGTATTTTAAGATTAAATCAGAAAAGAATTTTTCTCTTGCAGATTTCACAGCATCTTGAAACTTAGCTAACGATTCTTTCAAAATTTGATAAGAAACTTGCAATCTGTCCTTCCTCCATTTTCTTTCAGCCCTCCTACATACCTGTCTGAGACTTCTTGCCGAATCATCAAGCCACGGCTGAGATTTCGTTTTGGGCCGAATTCTTTTCAAAGGCGCTATAGAGTCTAAGATAGTACCACAAGTAAAATGTAAATTACAAACTAGTTCATCTAAAGCAGAAAACTCAAATAAGTCCGCAGATAAAGAAGGAAATGCCTCTATAAACCGTGTTACTGTGTCATTATTTATCAGCCGTGCAAAATGTGAAATAGGACGATAAATATTATCTGCGTCCTGCCGATAATGTCGCCGGTAACAACCGGCAGCTCCAACTATTTTTAAAAACAGTAGCTAAGCCACCTTCTCTCCTGGACAACCTTGGAGAGTTAAAACAGCTACAATCCTCAGGGGTCAGTTCCTTTAGAACACCAGCCTGATCAACATGCACCCAAGTCTCACAAAGAAATAAAAAATCTAGCCAACGAGATTTGAAATAGTCATTTAAAATAAAAGATTTGTTTGAAATAGACCTCGTGTTGATCAGCGCCATCCTCAGAACTTGAACGGGGGTTTGGAGAACGCACGATGACTGATTTAATGTTATCAGCACCTCCCGGTTCACGCCACGATACTCGTGCAGCTTGTCACATTGCTGCCTCCATCTGGGTGCCGGGCCCGACTCCACCGGCCACACAGGAACCAGGCACGCCGTTCGAAAAGTGGGGGCTAGGTGGAGAAGACCCATGGCCAGAACGGCAGCCTTGTCTTCTCTGCCTCTTTCGCTTCTTAGGGGGTAGAGGCGCATAAATCACAGCGTTGGGACTTGCCCGATCATAGACTCCAGAATCTCCAGTATTTCCTGCATTTCCGAAATCCACCAGATTGAACGCTTGCGAATTCCGGCTCTTCATACCGTGTCGTATGCCCAAACGTATCTGCTGGTCATAATTTAAAAACATACAAGCTGATTCTAAGATAAAAATAGCAGAACAAATTTAAAAATAGCACAACACCAGACGCACCGTGGCGATGCCAAACAAAGGCGCCATCTTGGTGACGTCAAGTTAGGAAGCTGAACAGTAATCCTAACCAGCTGGTTTGGCAGAGGATCGAGCTGACACGTGGAAGATTCAGTCTTTTTAATTATTTTTTTATTTTATTAAATGTTTATGACATTTTGATATCAATTAGCATTTACTTACATCTGAATAGAGCCGCTGACATAAATCTTGCATGTGAATGAAACGCAAAGTGCGAGTGGTTACGAGTGAATATGTGTGGATACGAGAACCATTTATACATGTTTTCTGGGTTTCTACAATATCATTTCATTTATACAGTTTTAACACTTGCAAGTGAAAAAAAGGATTGTCAAAGCTGGCTCCACTTTGTTCTCTGCAAGTGAAGAAAAATTACTCCAGAAAAATACTCCAGTACAAGTGTATGCTGGAGCCATCGTACATTACACATAATACTGCATGCGTTTTGTAGGATTCTCTTTTAATCAAGTGTGATTATATAATTTTCTCTACACTAATAGAGCCTGAGCCATGCAGGGTAATGTGTATGGTGTGTGCACGTGAGGTGTATGGTGTGTGCACGTGAGGTGTATGGCGTGTGCACGTGAGGTGTATGGCGTGTGCACACGTGAGGTGTATGGTGTGTGTACGTGAGGTGTATGGCGTGTGCACGTGAGGTGTATGGCGTGTGCACGTGAGGTGTATGGCGTGTGTACGTGAGGTGTATGGCGTGTGCACGTGAGGTGTATGGCGTGTGCACACGTGAGGTGTATGGTGTGTGCACGTGAGGTGTATGGTGTGTGCACGTGAGGTGTATGGCGTGTGCACGTGAGGTGTATGGCGTGTGCACACGTGAGGTGTATGGTGTGTGCACGTGAGGTGTATGGTGTGTGCACGTGAGGTGTATGGCGTGTGCACGTGAGGTGTATGGCGTGTGCACACGTGAGGTGTATGGTGTGTGCACGTGAGGTGTATGGCGTGTGCACGTGAGGTGTATGGTGTGTGCACGTGAGGTGTATGGTGTGTGCACGTGAGGTGTATGGTGTGTGCACGTGAGGTGTATGGCGTGTGCACGTGTGAGGTGTATGGCGTGTGCACGTGAGGTGTATGGCGTGTGCACGTGAGGTGTATGGCGTGTGCACGTGAGGTGTATGGCGTGTGCACGTGAGGTGTATGGCGTGTGCACGTGTGAGGTGTATGGCGTGTCCACGTGAGGTGTATGGCGTGTGCACGTGAGGTGTATGGCGTGTGCACGTGAGGTGTATGGCGTGTGCACAGTGAGGGCAGCGTACGCATCCAAAACCAAACCTCTTATTTTTTTTAATCTAACTCCAAGCTTTTCTGAAAAGTTGACAGCTCTGCCACACATATTTTAGGAATAAAATTATAAGTTTGTCATCAGATTTTATTATGAAATTACGAGGAATTATCAAACCACAGACACAGGCCCGGATTGGCCATGGTGAGCACAGAGAGGATGATTTGGCCTGCTGCCAGCCAGTGTGTTGTTTTTATATACGTAGATAAACAGTTACTGGTTTGCACAATTTAAATGAAGGAAATCAAATTTCCAGACCTTAAACAAATCATGTTAACTAAACAATGAAAAAGTGCCTTTTATGCATGAATGCCTTAGTAAAGAAGCTCAGCTGCTAAAGAAGACGGTCAGTAAACTTGTCTTTCTTTTATAGGGGACCATTAGTTTGGTCATAACTCAACAGTTATTCTTGTTTGTCCAAATGGCAACTGAGCTTCTCAAATTAAAATTTTTGTGTAATTAAATATGTGATTTGAGGTTGATGGAGCAGTTTATGTTTAACACTCCAATAACTCATGGCAGTTCTATGTTCCCCTCAAGTTTACACAGGACGAATTGTTGTGCTCTTAGGATACAACCATTATGTTAAAACAAGACAAGATTCTTCCATATTTTGGAGGATTTTGGAGAGCACTTGCTCTCTTTCATGCTTGCTTGATTGCTTCCTGAAGATAATGTACAGAAGATGGTTCCTTGGCTGGTTCTGCTTTCTTCACGATTGGCCAACAGTTTTCTGTTGGCTTTAGTAAATACAACAGTCAAACATGGTAGTGGTAGTGTGACGGTCTGGGGCCATTGCAGCTTCAGGACCTGAACGACTTGCCATAATGAATGAATTTTGCGCTGTACCAGAAAATCCTGAAGGAGCTTGTCCAGTTCATACCCTTAAGTGCAAGCGCACTTCAGTCATGCAGCAGGACAATCATCTGAAAGACACTAGCAAGTCCACCTCTGATTGGCTCAAAAAAGTTTCCCTTTAATAAGTGAAATCATTGTTGAAAAATGCATTTTGCATTTATTCAATTCAATTCAATTCAATTCAATTTTATTTCTATAGCGCTTTTAACAATGGTCATTGTCTCAAAGCAGCTTCACAGAAATGAAAAGAAGACTTATGGAAATGTATATATGTGTAAGAAAAATGTGACTAGATAATGAGATTGTCCCTGATGAGCAAGCCGAGGGTGACGGCGACAGTGGCAAGGAAAAACTCCCTGAGATGGCAACAGGAAGAAACCTTGAGAGGAACCAGACTCACCAGGGAACCCATCCTCATCTGGGTGATAGCAGATAACAGAAATTGTATAACATCATGTGTGTTATGCAGATGAAAGTTCCATATAACAGAAGTTATTTAAATTAACACAAAGTCCAGTTCAGCACAGGGACGAGTCAGCAGGTGCAGAGGGCAGATGGGGGTCTGGATCACTGGGAGCTCAGGAGCAGCATGTGTAGATCCAAACCAACATGAAGAAGAATCCAGTCAGTCTGGATGCCTCTGGGTCAAAGCAGGGTCGCCTCTGTCTACTGAAGCTGGCACGATCTCCAGGTGCCTCGGGATGGGTGGAAAAATAAAGAGCAGGTGAAAAGAATTAGCGTGGTTGCCATTCAGGATAGATGTACTGGAGTATCAGGTAAAGAAATTAATGATGTGTGTGCCAGATTAAAGAGATGCGTCTTGAGTCTACTTTGAAATTGGGAAACTGTGTCTGAGCCCCGAACACTGTCAGGAAGGCTATTCCAAAGTTTTGGAGCTAAATATGAAAAAGCCCTACCTCCATTTGTAGATTTTGATATTCTGGGAACTACCAGTAGTCCGGAGTTTTCTGATCTTAAGCAGCGCGGTGGATTGTAACGTATCAGAAGACTGGTTAGGTATGTGGGAGCTAGACCGTTTAGAGCCTTGTACGGAAGTAATGCTATTTTGTAATTAATTCTAAACTGAACAGGTAGCCAGTGCAGGGATGATAATATTGGGGTTATATGATGATATTTTCTGGATCTAGTGAGAACCCTGGCGGCTGCATGTAGGACTAACTGTAGCTTGTTAATTGAGGATGCAGGACAGCCACCCGGTAATGCATTACAGTCGTCCAGTCTGGAGGTCATGAATGCATGAACCACCTTTGGTGTTCCTAAGCTTGGCAATATTTCTAAGGTGGAAAAAGGCTGTTTTTGTGATGTTGGAGATATGATTTTCAAAGGATAAGTTACTGTCTAATATCACACCCAGGTCTTTCACTGTCGAGCTGGTGGTAACAGAACATCCTTCTAAACGCAGGCTGAAGTGTGAGAGCTGGTATGTACTGGTTTTTGGGCCAATAAGTGATATCTCTGTCTTATCTGAATTTAGTAAAAGAAAATGATCGGTCATCCAATCTTTTATATCTTGAATACACTCAGTTAGTCTAGACAATTTGGGTATTTCGTCTGGTTTTGTGGAAATGTATAACTGAGTATCATCAGCATAACAATGGAAACTAATCCCATGTCTTCTGATGATGTTACCCAAGGGAAGCATGTATATTGAGAACAACAGAGGTTGACCCTTGTGGCACCCCATATTTCACTGGCATTACACCAGACTGTTCTCCATTCAGATCTACAAAATGGAATCAATCAGACAGGTAGGATCTATCTAGGTAGGATTTATGCAGGTTATCTTTGCGCAATATTTTAATGATCTGTTTAATGATCTCAGTCATTTAAGTGTGAGAAATTAAGCAAAAACAGGAAGAAGGCAAATTCTTTTAAATGGCACTCTAGATGCAGTTTACATCAAACGCATCATAACTCTATTCATGCAACTACCACAAAACTAAAATGGAGCATTTCATATGTGATTGTGCTCGTGGAGGATAGTCCAGGCCACTTCCTGATCACTGTCAATTCTGAAGTTGAACCCCTGAACACGCACTCACCGAAATTATAAATTGAACAACCTTGAGAAGTAACCTGTTTACTGATAGTGGCAACTGTTTTGCTAATGTCAGTTCTAAAGCTGTTAGACCAATCTGACAGAAGATCTCCCTTCCCTAAGAAAAAAAAGATGATATACAGGCTTATCTGTCTGTATCGGTCTTTTCTAAGAGAACGCCTATGCCTTTTGATCAAAGTCAGCATGACAGATCTAAAACACCAACAATTCACTTAGGTGTATAAAGAGCAATTAGTTCATTCAAAACGTTACTGGGAGCCGATGCAGTGAGCATAAGACAGGTGTGACGTGTTCATATTGTCTGGTTCTAGTAAGGAATCTGGCTGGAATAACTAGAGACTGTTTATGTACCAAGTGGCCAGACATTAAGGCATCACAGTAATGCAATCTACAGGTAACAAAAGCATGAACTACTGTAGTTTTTCTGCATTGGTAGAGACATTATATTTATCTTAGCCATATTTTCGAGATGAGAGAAGCCTATCCTAGTAATGTTATCTACATGAGCTTCAAATGAAAGACTCAAATCTATAATCCCACCTGCACATGGAACAGAAAGGCCATCCAGGGGTCCTGTGTGATCAGAAAACTTACGTTTAGCTGCATATACGTCTAGTAGTAGTACAGTACGTCTGTCTTGTCACAATTAAGTAGAAGGAAGTTAACAAGCATCCGCTGGCTGATGTCCTTCACACATTCCTCAGCTTTATTCATTTATTCTCTCTCATTAGGATTTGCTTTTTGACATATAACGGTCATCAGCATAACAGTGGAAACTAAAATCATGTTTAAATGGTATTCCCCAGACGATATAGACAGAAAACAGCAGCGGACCTGTAACACAGCACTGTGGACCACCAAACTTTACTATGTGTAAAGAACTCAATAATTACCTCTACAAACTGATCAGTCAAATAAGACCTGAGCTAGGAGAGGGCCTTCCCTTAACTCCTCAACATTTTCAAGGTGATCAAGGAGAAAGGTATGATCAATGAGGTAGAAAGCTGTGCTAAGGTTCAACAACAAAAGCAGAGAGATATCCAAAAACCATATAGTCTGATGAGGCAGTTTTATGATCAGGGGTTGCTTCAGTTGGTCAGGTCTAGGCTCAGCAATGTTATGTGGCAATAATGAAGCCAGGCCCAGATTCAGAGCTGTAATTGAAACTAAAGGCAGTCCCATGATTTATTTGAATGTGTGACTCCCCCGCTGTGTGACCTCAACATGGCAGTGGTGCAGAAGTTCATGTTTCGATTTCTTTCTTATTTTTTATTTTCCTTATTATAGTTCATGCTTTTAAAAAAAACTTATTAGAGGAAGTGAAGATACAGTATGTCCATGTGCTTATCAAGTCTGACTAATTTATAGTTGTCCGAAGTGTATAGTGTACATGTGTACACTCATGTCTTCAGGACCTTAGTACATCCATACATAAAACATCTTAACTGTGTTTCCAGACAGCTTTTGACAAGGAAAAAAGCAAAAGCACACTTTGATGTTGATTCACTCAAGTTCTTAGTCATCATTTATGAGTTGTGAAGTGTCCAGAGTGTTTATTCTTTCACTGAGAAGGATAATCCACTGGTTAATTGTTAATAATTGATATAATAATTATAGAAGATGAATACAATTATAAATAATAACAGCAATAGAAACACACAATGGATGGGAGCTACTGCAACAGGCATGTGGATGCCTGAAAAAGTGGTCAAGAGTACTGGAGCATCGCAGGAGTGCTGTCACCTTTCACACTTCTGACTTCCAGTACAACTCAAATGACTGTTCTCAAATGACTGTACAGTTGTGAGCTGAGTCTAAAGGGGATCAGAATCAGTCTATAAATCAGAATGATCAGATTATCCCTGATGGCGACGGTGCTGAGGGAAAAACTCCCTGAGATGGTAACAGGAAGAAACCTTGAGAGGAACCAGACTCACCAGGGAACCCATCCTCATCTGGGTGATAACGGAGAGCAGGGATTGATCTGCACTCATACTGTGTGTTAGGAGGCTCCAAGTTCAGTAGAACAGGAGACGTGTTCCTAGGTAGACTGTAGGAAACTCCAGTCACAAGTCCCTCAGAGAACAGCTGTCTGCATCAGCCGAGGACAAGACCGTCTTCATGGTAAAGTGGAACCGTCCCCAGTCACCACACCACACCATGCTTTACAATAGTCCAATCTAGAGGTGATAAAAGCATGAAATTATTTTTCTCCATCATTTAATGACAATATATTCCTTATCTTTGCGATATTTCTGAGGTGAAAGAATGCTATTCTGGTAATGTTATCTACATGAGCTTCAAAAAAGCACTGTGTGGTTACAGTGTTATAGTAACCAGTACAAACACCCACGAATGGTGACTATATGAGTGACTCACGCGCACTGAGACTGACTACTACTAGACGATTGCCCGCGATCCCACAGTGCAACATCGGTCGCTAATGCTTGGTCGCCAGCTCTCCACTAGTCTCACCAGTCACAGATGGTTAATTTCACCAGTTGAGGAAGAATGTGTATTGGAGAAGAAGCATACAGTATCATAATCTGTCGATGATAAATGGTATTTGTGGAACTGTTGTATAAAAGCCTACAATGATGCTGATATAACCATGATTATATTCATCATGACAGCACTCCCTCTTGTGTAATTACTGCTTAATTATAAAGCTCCTACCACACAGCTCTTGTGCTGATGTTGCTTCCAAAGGCAGTCTGAATTTCTGGAATGAGTGGTACAACACAGGACAGGAGATGTGGTCGATCAATTGCTTTTTCATACATGCATGTCAAAATAAAAGCACATTTACATTTACATACACACACTTGTACACAGTAGTTCCTAATGCAGGTATAATGCAGATGCAATTACACATGTATGATTGGTACCATATTATGTGTATTATTACGGAACCGGTGCTGTATTATGTGAAGTTGAACGTTAAAAAAAAATTCAAAAAAGCTTTTTAGTAATGTTTAGTAATTAAAATGTACCCAACCACATGATTTGCAGAATATTTTCCATATTAATCATTAACGATATTCATTTGACTTTCCACAATTTATTCACGGTAGTAAACGTTTTGACATCTTCGCTGACGGACTGTTTTATATTAGGTAAAGTTGGGAGACTCATGGATGAACTGGCATGTTTGGATGCTGTCTTGCCCACTCTCATTGATCATTTCTCAATGCTTTACTTTCCAGAGAGCCCTCAGGTCTGTGTTTACTTCTGGCTCACCCTTTGAGTTATGCTATAATAGTAAGTCGTGCCAGACTCCCTGCTTGCACTCTGCATTTCAATTCAATTCCATTCCATTTTAGTTGCATAGCGCTTTTAACCATTTTCATTGTTGCAAAGCATCTTTACACAATTAAAAGGCTACTGTATCCAAAATGTTCTTTTTTTTTATTAGTTTAAAAGAAAGTAACTTTTTCAGTTTTTTTATTATTATTTTTTTTTTTTTACAAAAAGTGTGTGTAAAGTCAATGTATTTTATTATCATTACTGTTCAGTTAAGAAAATACAGCACTGAGAAACCTTTCACTACTACTACTACTCCTAATATATTATGAATTATCTAATTGATGTAGGTATGCAGTAGTAGTTGTAGTAGTATGTGGCAAGGAATTCAGACTGTCACTGACTACAAACCACGCAGCGTGGCACCTCCAACCAGCTGTGACTCACTCGCAGATGAGCTCACCCTCCTCCTGCTATAAAGGAAGATGAAATATTTAACTTCCTGCTAAATTCTCAAATTACACAAAAATGGCTTGAAAAGATATTTAATATTTTGGCATGGTCCAGTCGGAACATAGATCTAAATAATTTACAAAAACCCGAGGAAAGGCTTGAGGAGGGCTGTGGACAGGAGATGCACTCACAGCTTACCACATGGAGCATTTGTTAACAGCCACTGTAAAAACAATGACGACCTAATTGACTCAAACACTGTATGAGATGGTTATTTCTGCCACAAATTCTGCTTTTAATGCTGCGTATTCATGAACACTTTATTAGTGATAGTACAAAGTTACTGTTAAATGTGTCAGGCTCCAATGTGCTGTATAAACGCTCACCATCTCACCTTGACCACCATCAAGCGCCCTATGACTCTCACTTAAGTCTTTTGTCTTCAAAGAGATGTTTCACTGGCACATGTTGGCTGACAGTCAAAGAGAGAGAGAGTTTCCCTGTATGGTTTATGTATATGTTTAGAATTAGGTTTTTTTTTCTTTTTTCTGTAATCTAATTTACTGGTCATCTTGGATCTGATCTTTCAATATCACATTGCTTTTTAATGTGACATTAAATCTTCTATAATGTGTATCTTCTATACACAGAGAGAGAGCACCACCCAAACTCAGATTTGGTTTAATCAAAGTATTATGTAAAGGAAACAAAGGGGACTGTGGGAGAGAGTAAAAAATTTGAATAAGCAGCTCCATTTATCACAAAATGGAAAAGGGCCGCTGATGAGGTGAAGAGGTGAAGAGTGAATTAAAGAGGTTAAGATCACATTAAAAACAGTGTCCCATTGAAAGGTAATATCCAAGATAGCTTACAGAAAAAAATTAATTAGAATTAAACAAAATGAGTTGAAAATAAATGTTTTAAATGAAAATGGAATTGCAAAAAATAAAAAAAACATCATACAGAGAAACTCTCTTTCTCCCAGGCCAAAATATTAATTATCTTTCAGTCATTTTTCATCTTCTTCTATAGCACGTTTGATGTGTTCAGTTTTTCTGTCTCCTATAATGAATCCTGAGTCACTCATCGTCTGTGCTTCTGCTTTCTGTGCTTTCACACTGCCCAGGGTAGCACACACTTCAGGGGTGGAGAGTGTGAGTGGCTGCTAACCTGGTAATAGCTCTGCTTTGAGGATGGGCTTTATGTTTCCTTTTTCCAAACATGGAAAAGGGGGGGGGCGTATGGGGGTGGTCGCAGAGCTAGTTTAAAGTTCCCTACTGGGTAGTGAGTGATGGCCTGAATCCCTTGCTATATGACAGAATCCCCTCATCACATCGGCTCTAACAACACTGTAGGCCTCATGGTCTCCAGACCTGAAGGCTGTGTTTCATGCTTTAAGCAGAAGGCAGACCTACCGGTTCATCCAGGTCCTTTGATTGGGAAATGCTGTGGAGTGGGAGGTTTTTTTTTTTTTTTTTTTGCGTGTGTGTGTGTGTGTGTGTGTGTGTGTGTGTGTGTGTGGGTGTGGTTGCCTGATCCACACACCTGTTAATGTGATCAGAGTTTGTGTAGGAGTCAGCAGCAAATTCACTCTGCATATGAAAACTGTTGCTGGAGAACATGTTTGATGCCTGGAGAGTACAGCAGCAGAAACAATGAAAGATGGTCAGATTGTCCAAGGTTTGTGGGGGTGGGGGTGTAAGCATGAGCCAGGGTTTTGTGTTCGCTAGTGAAGCAGGACACATTCTGTTGGAATTGTGGCAGAACAGATTTTAAATTGTAGTGATTAAAATCCCCAGCAATGATAAATGCTCTGTCAGTATATATTGAACAGATAGGTAATAGCAGCAGTGAGTTTTTCATGGCTGTCACAACAACACATGTGAGCTCATGTGGTAAATTAAAGGGTCTGCATTTAATAATCAGGTATTTAGGCAGAGCAGTGAGAAGAAAAAGTGTCAGAGACAGTGTTTTTACCTGTTCATGCTGCTTCTCTATCAGCCCTGAATTGTGTGCCTCTGGAGCTCTAGTACATTGTTTGTGATGTCTTTGTCGAGCAAAATTACTAAGAAAACCATAATATTACAGTCTGTAATCAATCTCTGTATGAGGATCCAGATAAATAAATGGACCCTCATCAGTTCGCCTACCGGGAGAATAGGAGCATTGAAGATGCTGTCTCCCTAACACTGCACACAGTACTTTCTCACCTGGATAATAAGAACACTTACACAAGAATGTCATCCCCTCCAGGCTGATTAGTAAACTTACTGATCTCAGAATCAACACCTCTCTATGCAGCTGGATACTGGATTTTCTGACCAACAGACCACAGAATGTTTAAGCTAATAACATTCTCTCCTCAAGCATAATCCTGAACACTGGTGTGCCACAAGGCTGTGTACTGAGCCCCTTCCTGTTTTCACTGTACACACATGACTGCAGCCCTATGCATGGTTCTAATACCATAATTAAGTTTGCAGATGACACGACAGTGATTGGACTCATCAATGACAACGATGAGACTAACTATAGGGCAGAGGTAAAGCACTTGGCCGAGTGGTGTGCTGACAACCACTTTCTCCTGAACACCAGTAAGACCAAGGAACTCATTGTGGACTTTAGAAGGAGAAGAGGTAACACACACTCCCCTGTCTACATCAACGGGACAATGGTCGAACGTGTTAAAAACCTCAAGTTCCTGGGGATACACGTTTCTGAGTATTTGACTTGGTCCACTAATACCACGAGTCTCCTCAAGAAAGCTTCCCAGCGCCTCTTCTTTCTGAGACTATTAAGGAAGAATCACCATTTGAGCTCCAGGCAATACGGGTGCTCTGCGCTCATGTAGCCGCTCAACATAGCCTCACTTCGGCAACTTCTGGGTGACGTAGCTTCCTGTTTTTCGTATTGTTCCCGCGAAAGTTCCTCGTCTGTTTGAAACAGCGTTATATATTATATTTTGTTTAGTTTTTTATAATTATATATTTTTCACGTTTTTACGCTTTAATACTACTGGACTTTATCCGATTTTTTGCGCTTTTTGGGAGAACGCGCGTATCATCTGACCAACAACAAGCGAATCCATCACCAAATAATCACAACTCCGGCACAAAGGTACGTTATCATGTCTACCATTCAGCTCGCTCAGTGTGTGGAGTGCAGGATGTTTAGACATTCTTCCTCCGTCATTAGTGATAATTTTATTTGTGATAGGTGTGTGTTAGTTAGCACCCTGACGGAGAAGATAGTAGCATTAGAGGAGCGCATCCAGACTTTAGAGAGGGTTAGAGAGCGCGAGAGCAGCGGTAATCCTGTAGTGGAAAGTCTGGGTGCCACAGGTGGAGATAATCATCCCCCGACTCCGGCAGTAGAGCCCTCACAGCGGGGCGCGTGGGTGACGACTCGGCGGCATACTCGTTCAGCCAAAGCTAACGCTAAGGCTAGCCCACCGGAGCACACCTCTTCTGCGCTTCACGTGTCCAACAGGTTTGCTCTCCTCAGTGATGCACCCGCTGAGAAACCTGAAAGAGCTCTGGTTATAGGAGACTCTATACTGAGACGTGAAATTAGCTCGGCCTTTAGGGGCGCCAGCGGCAGTGGTCAGGTGTATCCCGGGAGCCAGAGCACCGGACATAGCAGGTAATCTTAAGGCTCTAGGTCAGCATAGGTTCTCTAAGATAGTGGAACATGCTGGAGCTAACGATATACGCCTTCGTCAGTCAGAGGTTAGCAAGAGTAACTTTACAGAGGTGTTTAAAATAGCAAAGGCGATGTCCGAAGAAGTAGTTTGCTCTGGTCCCATCCCAATGAGACGTGGCGACATAGCTTACAGCAGGTTATGGTCGCTGAACCGCTGGAAGTCCAGGTGGTGCTCCGAAAACAACGTGGGCTTCATAGACAATTGGAAGACTTTTGAGGGCAAAACTGGCCTGTTAGGGCGGGACGGTGTCCATCCCACTCGGGAAGGTGCTGCTCTCATTTCTTGTAGTATAGCACATAGTCTCAGAAGAGGCCTAGTTAATCGGTGACAATCCAGAGCCAAGGCCAGGGAGCAGACAGACAGGCTAAACCAACCGTCTGCTAGCTGCATAGAGTCGTCACTCAGGGTTCATCAGATTGAGACTGTGTCTGTTCCCCGAGATAAACATAAACATACATTTAGAAAGACTCAGAAAGTCTATTTTAGTAATTTAATTAACATAGACACCACAAACTCAGATCACACTGAATGCGCAGCCAGCACTTCTGATCTGAAGCTAGGACTGTTAAATATTAGATCTCTCGCATCTAAAGCAGTTATTGTTAATGAAACTATCACAGATCAGGAGCTTGATATATTATGTTTAACAGAAACCTGGATTAAACAGGACGAGTATGTGGCTTTAAATGAAGCGAGTCATCCTGGATACAGCTACATACACCAGCCTCGGTAGAGGAGGAGGAGTCGCAGTTATTTATAACCATAATCTGTCTCTCATACAAAAACACAGTTTTAAATCTAATGCATTTGAAGTTCTCTATAGTAACATAAAGTCAGCTCAGTCAATCCCGCTAATCATCATTTACAGACCCCCTGGGCCGTACTCGGAGTTTCTCTGCGAATTTGCAGATTTCCTTTCAAACCTTGTTGTTTCTGTAGATAAAGCGTTAATTGCTGGAGACTTTAATATTCATTTTGAGAATCCAGAAGACCCTCTGAGAACAGCATTCTTGTCCATACTGGACTCAGTAGGAGTAAATCAGTGTGTAGTAGGACCCACTCATAAAGCAGGTCACACTTTGGATTTAATATTATCCTTCGGATTAAGTATAGGAAATATAACCACAATTCCACAGTCTGAAGTTATCTCGGATCACTACCTTATCTCGATTAAAGCGTGTCATAGTAATAATGTACGCACAGCACCGCGCTTCCACCTTAAACGTACATTTACATCAAATACCGCACAGAGCTTTATCAATAATCTTCCAGAATTATCTACTTTGATTGGATCGCCATCTGACTTCACAGAACTCGAACAGGCGAATGAATATCTAGAGTCAGCACTTCGTTATAGCTTAGATAATGTCGCTCCAGTTAAAAGGAAAATGATTAGAGATAAGAAACTCGCTCCTTGGTATAATGACCACACACGTGCTTTAAAACAAACCGCTCGCAAATTTGAACGTAAATGGCGCCAAACTAAATTGATAGTATTCAAAATAGCTTGGAAGGAGAGCATCCTGAACTATAAAAAAGCTCTCAGTGATGCTAGATCAACGTATCTCTCCACTCTTATAGAAAATAACAAAAACAACCCGAAATTTTTATTTAACACCGTAGCTAAATTAACTAAAAACAAGACCACTGCAGAAATCTCCACAGCAACATCATGCAGTAGTGAAGATTTCATGAACTTTTTCAATAATAAAATCATAAATATTAGGCAAAAAAATCAGGCTTTGAAACCAGACAATTTAAATAATTCAGATGATCTAACCACATCACATCAGAACTTAGAACACTTTACTCCCCTTGAAGCGAGGGAACTAATTTCACTCATCTCTTCTTCAAAATCGTCAACCTGTATATTAGATCCTATACCGACACATTTTCTCAAGCAGATAGTACCAGCAATAATAGAACCCCTGTTGAAAGTAATTAACTGTTCACTCAGTAGTGGGTATGTCCCCAAATCCTTTAAATTAGCCGTTATTAAACCGCTAATCAAGAAACCTGACCTTGACCCCTGTCTGCTTTCTAATTACAGGCCGATATCAAACCTTCCGTTTATCTCCAAGATTTTGGAAAAGGTAGTATCACAGCAGCTATGTTCACATCTACACAGAAATAGCATAAATGAAGTGTATCAGTCAGGATTTAGGCCTCATCACAGCACAGAGACAGCACTTGTTAAAGTAGTAAACGACCTCCTATGGGCCTCTGATCAGGGTTGCGTCACTATACTTGTGTTACTGGACCTCAGTGCAGCTTTTGACACCATTGATCATAGTATTCTCCTTCACAGATTAGAAAAGGTAGTTGGAATTAAGGGAACTGCCCTCTTGTGGCTCAGATCCTACTTGACTGATCGTTATCAGTTTGTAGATTTAGATGGTGACCATTCCTCATGTTCTCAAGTGGAGTTTGGTGTTCCACAGGGCTCAGTTTTAGGCCCACTGCTTTTTTCCCTTTACATGCTTCCTCTGGGCAACATAATTCGTAAACATGGTATTAGTTTTCATTGTTATGCTGATGACACACAATTATATGTCTCAGCAAAACCAGATGAGAAAAACCAGTTTGCTAAAATTGAGCAGTGTGTGCAGGACATACGAGATTGGATGTTAATTAATTTTCTTCTGCTTAATCCTGATAAGACAGAAGTTCTGGTTATAGGACCACAAGTAGCTAGAAGTAAGCTTTCTGATCAGACTGTAACTTTAGATGGCCTTTCTGTTCCATCAAGTGCAACAGTTAAAGACCTCGGCGTGATTATAGATTCCAGCCTTTCGTTTGAAGCTCATGTAGATAATATTACCAGGATAGCTTTCTTTCACCTTAGAAATATTGCCAAGGTAAGAAACATATTGTCACTAAATGATGCAGAAAAACTAGTTGATGCTTTTATCACCTCTAGGTTGGACTATTGTAACGCCTTACTGTCTGGTTGTTCAACTAGGTGTATAAACAAGCTTCAGTTAGTACAGAATGCAGCAGTGAGAGTCCTCACCAGAACCAGAAGATATGAGCACATCACCCCTATCTTATCTACACTGCATTGGCTCCCTGTGAAATTTCGCATCGATTTCAAGATACTACTTTTGACATTTAAAGCACTAAATGGTCTTGCGCCGCAGTATTTGAGTGAACTGTTAGTGTCTTACGATCCGCCACGCCTACTTCGATCAAAGGATGCAGGCTGCCTGTCATTACCACGTATTATTAAAACTACAGCAGGGGGCAGAGCTTTTTCTTACAAAGCCCCAAAGTTATGGAATAGTCTTCCTGTTAATGTTCGGGACTCAGACACAGTCTCAGTGTTTAAGTCTAGGCTAAAAACCTATTTATTTAGCGCAGCATGTTTGTAAATAGATGAGCCTTAGGTAAAGGAGCAGATCTGGGGGACTCATGGACGTAGAGTATTCTGGTGAACTGCTATGTTTAGATGCTGTCCTCCCCACTCTCATTGTTCACTCAGGTTTGTTGACGGTGAGGTGATTGGTTGCTTTACATCTCAGGGAGCCCTCATGTTTGTGTTTCCTTCTGGCTCTCCCTTTTAGTTATGCTGTCATAGTTAGTCCTGCCAGAGTCCCTGCTTGCACTCTGCACTAAATATACATTCACCTTATACATGTTGACTGTGACCATACCTAACTGCCATCTCTCCTTATTTTCTGTTCTCTCCTTTTCTGCTCTCTCCCTCTCTCCTTTCCCTCTCTCTGTCTCTCTGTCGAGCTATACATGTTCGCTCCTGAGTTGCCAGTGATCCAGACCCCTCTGCCCTCTGGAGCCGTCTAACCCGTCCTGGAGTCCTGCTTCTGGTTGGAGATCCCGTCGCATGGATGCCCCGTGTGGTCTGCCTGGATGCGCTTGGTGGCTGGGGATGGTTTCCATGAAGACTGTCCTATCATCGATTGATGCTCTGGGGACCTGTGACTTCAGTTGTTCGATAGCTCAGGACTGGAATCTCCTACAGTCTACCTGAGCCTCCAGGAACAAACTGGACTCTTTTTAATTTAAATTTTAACACATCTCCTGTTACACTGAACTTCCAGTACACATTATTATGCTGATCAATCCCTGCTATCCGTTATCACCCAGATGAGGATGGGTTCCCTGTTGAGTCTGGTTCCTCTCAAGGTTTCTTCCTATTACCATCTCAGGGAGTTTTTCCTGCCACCGTCGCCCTCGGCTTGCTCATCAGGGACAATCTTATCATTTTGATTCATACACATTGCATAAAAACTTACTTCTTTTTATTGTGTAAAGCTGCTTTGCGACTATGTCAATTGTTAAAAGCGCTATATAAATAAAATTGAATTGAATTTAATTGAACCTTTCTAAAGACACAATGAACAATTTCTACCATTGTGCAGTAGAGAGCATACTAACCAGCTGTATTACAGTCTGGTATGGTAATGGTCTCGGACCGTAAATCCATCTAAAGGGTGGTAAGAACTGCTCAGCGTATCATTGGTACCCCACTTCCTGTCATTGAGGAAGTCTACAAGAGGAAGTGTCTGCGTAGAGCACGAAGCATCGTGAAGGACACCTCTCACCCTGCACATTAACTGTTTTCTCTCCTTCCCTCTGGAAAAAGGTTCAGATGCCTAAAAGCCAAGAGCAGCAGGCTGAGGAACAGTTTGTGAAGTGATGAAGGGTTTGAGCTGGGAGATGTGGAATATCGGGTGGATACCGGATCCGGTAGGTGACAGGATTGACATGGAGGGTGATGCGATATAGATCGATTAATCTAGGTGAAAGCTTTTCGTGCGGAGGTGTAGATTTTTCGTGGACAGCCACACCTTGTCAACTGTGCGGAACGCTCGTCCAGGAGGGTGTCGATAGCAATGTTGTGAGGTGTAGCAGGTGTTGGTGTGCTGGATGGCCTCCTGGGCTTAAATCCAGGACCGTTAACACCTTCGGACCAACTGTTGGGCCGCGGGTATCTCAACCTCCGGTTCTTGATGTTCGAACATCAGAGGTTGGAAACCCTGGCATACCTCAAAGGGACTTAACTTGGTGGCGGAGGAAACATGGAGGTTATGGGAAAGTTCAGCCCAGATGAGGTAGCGGGCCCAGGAGCGCTGACGGTTGGCGACAAAGCATCTCAGGTAGCGCTCCAGTTGTTGGTTGGTCCGTTCCGTCTGACCATTAGTCTGAGGATGGTAACCTGATGAGAGACTGCAGGTGGAATTGATCAGACGGCAGAAGGCCTTCCAGAA
Organism: Clarias magur; assembly: GCA_013621035.1. Lineage (NCBI taxonomy): Eukaryota > Metazoa > Chordata > Actinopteri > Siluriformes > Clariidae > Clarias > Clarias magur. The sequence goes on from QNUK01000560.1 coordinate 62,778, forward strand.
CCGTGCAGTGAACTGGGGCCCCCTGTCCGAGACGATGTCCTTGGGGAACCCATGCAGACGGACTACGTGCTCTAAAATCAGCTCGGCTGTCCTTTTAGCTGACGGGAGTCCGGCGAGGGCCACCAGGTGCACAGCTTTAGAGAACCGATCCACAATGGTCAAGATGGCATTTTTCCCTTCGTAGGCCGACAGGCCCGTGACGAAGTCGATGGCAATGTGTGTCCAGGGCCGACGGGGAACAGGAAGCGGTTGGAGTTCCCCGGGTGTTGGTTGATTGGTGTCCTTGGCCCTGGCACACACTGGGCACGCCTGAACGAACTCGTCGATGTCCTTGGCCATAGATGGCCACCAGAAGGCACGCTGCACGTATTGTAGAGTGCGCTGCATGCCTGGGTGCCCTGATAGAGGGGTGGAATGTCCCCATTGGATGACCTCAGTCCGGGTGTTCTTGGGGACATAGAGTTGTCCAGTCTCCAGTTCCCAGCGTAGTGGGGCGATGATCTTGGAGGGGGGAAGAACAGGTGCAGGGTCCGCCCGGGGGGCGTCTTCCTCGTGCTGTCGGGACAGGGCGTCAGCCTTAGTGTTCTTCGACCCCGGGCGGTATGATAGGTGGAAATCATAATGTTCAAAGAACAGAGCCCACCGCGCCTGCCTTGGGTTTAGCTGTTTGAGATTCCGGATGGTGATGAGATTCTGGTGGTCGGTCCAGACGATAAACGGCTCCCTGGCGCCCTGGAGCCAGTGTCGCCATTCCTCCAATGCCCACTTTATGGCCAGCAGCTTGCGGTCCCCTACCCCGTATCGCTGCTGAGTGGGGTCAAATTTTTTGGAGAAGAAACTACAAGGGTGTAGCTTCTGGTCTGGACCTCGTTGGGAGAGAACAGCCCCGGCGCCCACATCCGAAGCGTCCACCTCCACAACGAACGGTTTGTTTGCATCTGGATGGAGAAGAATCGGGGCGGTGGTGAATCGACGGCAGAGCTCGTGGAAGGCGGAGATGGCGGTAGAGTCTAGTTCGAAGTGATGAGATGATGGCCGAGTCAGAGCGGTTAATGGTGCTGCAACCGTACTGTAGTCCCGGATAAAGCGACGATAGAAGTTCGCAAACCCGAGAAACCGTTGAAGTTGTCTGAGAGTCTTGGGTAGGGGCCAATGACATACAACTTCTAGCTTCTGTGGGTCCATGGCCACAACCTGGGACGAGATGACAAAGTCCAGGAACGTGGTGGAGCGCTCGTGAAAAGCGCACTTCTCCAACTTACAGTACAGCTGGTGAGCGAGCAGTCTCTTAAGAACCGCTCTGATGTGTTGAACATGTTCTTCAACGGAGCGAGAGTAGATAAGGATATCATCCTTGTAGACAAATATCCATCGGCCCAACATGTCACGGAGAACGTCATTGATGAAACATTGGAAAGCTGCTGGTGCATTACAGAGACCAAATGGAATGACTAAACTCTCGTAATGTCCAGTGGGGGTGATGAATGCCAACTTCCACTCATCGCCCTCTCTGATACGCACCAAGTTGTAGGCGCTCCCGAGGTCCAACTTGGTAAAAATGGTGGCACCAGAGAGGGCGTCCAGGGAAGAGTTGGTAAGAGGCAATGGGTGTCGGTTTTTTATGGTGATGTTGTTGAGCCTCCGATAGTCGACACAAGGACGTAGTTCGCCCAATTTCTTCTTTACAAAGAAGAATCCCGCGGCGGCGGGCGAGGAGGAGGGTCGTATGGTGCCTTGGCGGAGAGCTGAGGATACATACTCCTCCATCGCCCGCGTCTCAGTGGTAGAGAGAGAGTACAGGTGGCCGCGGGGGGGAACAGAACCTGGCTGAAGTTCAATGGCCAGGTGGTAGGGGCGATGAGGAGGTAGGTGAGTGGCACGTCCTTTGCAGAACACTTCAGCCAGGTCCCGATAAGCCTCAGGGATGGCGTTGGTGTCGACATCAGGGGCCTCGGACTCCCTAGATCACATCCCAGCCCATGAACACAGAACCTTTGACTCGTCTGTGGCCAAATTGGAGGTGTACCTGAACCGTGAGATGAGAGACGCTGGGCGTGGTGGCGGAGAGATGGAGGGAGCCCGGTGAACTGCTTCCATAGTTCACCGGGCCTGGGCGTTTCCCGGGCGAAGAGGGCAGATGGCTCTATGGTGCGCTCCTGACCCACAATAGGCACAAAGTCTCTCCCTGAAGCGTCGTTCTCGCTCAGCAGCGTTCAAGGAGGTGCGTCCTAATTGCATGGGTTCCCCGGCTCCGGTGTCAACCACGGCGGGAGGCGGAGATCCGGTGGGTGCCATAGCGGTGGTGGTGAAGGCTGGTGGTCGGGATGTGGCATGTGAAAAAGATGGCGTGATTGGCGGCAGGGTCCGGGGGGCTGGCCTCGGATGGGAGAGCAGGCGCTGGTCAATCTGGAGAGCGAGCTGAATCAATCCCTCCAGTGTGGTCAGAATCTCCCGTCCGGCGAGTTCATCTTTTATGCGTGAAGCCAGTCCCTCGTAGTAGGCCGTCCGGAGGGCGGCGTCTCCCCAGGTGGTTTGCACGGCGAGAGTACGGAAATCCGCGGTGTAGTGACTCACGGACGACCCTCCCTGCCGCAGATGGTACAATTTCATATCGGTCTCCACCTCAGCAGCAGGATGTTCAAATGTTAGCTTTAGTTGACGGGTGAATTCTCCATATGAATAAGCAGTGTCTGAATCTGATCGGAGAACCGCCGTGGCCCACTCAGCTGCCTGCCCGGATAGCAACGAGACGAGAAGCGCAACGCGGAACCCAAACGCGGAAGCAGCACGAATAGGCAGAATAACCTGCCTAGAACTCTCTTACACAAAGAGCAAGAATCTACACAAATAAACCCGCGTTCTAGCAACACACACTCAATCAAAGAAGCAACCCGAATCGGTGAGTACTCACAGAATAGTCGGCGTAGCGTCAGCAAAGGCATGGGCGAACTTAATGACTGAGCAATGTGATGCGCCATTTTGTCTCCTTTTATGCTTCCTGGAAACCCGACCGTACTACTTCCAGGTCCTAGTGCCGGTCGTGTTACGAGTGTGCATGACAATGTTGTAGCAATGTGCTCTGGGAACATCACTCAGACCAGACATAATTATCACCCTGAGACTTCCAAAGAGTTGATCATGCTAGAACTCACAGTGCCTTGGGAAGAGCGTATTAAGGAAGCCAATGAGAGGAAACAAGCTAAGTACTAGGAACTGGAGGAGGAATGCAGAAACAGAAGGTGGCGGACCTTGTAACTAGAAGCCAATAGAAGTTGGATATAGGGGCTTTACAGGACACTGATTCTGTTAGGTAACCTAGTGACTGATTGAGTGACTGATGTTGTGAAACCCGAAACACTGGATGACCCTAGAATTCTCCAAAAAAAAAAAAAAAAAAAATTCTACAAAACTCAATAAATGTTTCTTGATCATTATGAATGAATTAAAGAAATAGTGATTTCTGCGGACACTGAAGGTTGGAGTAATGATGCAGAAAATACAACTTTACATCACAGCAATAAAAACAGGACACAGAAAAATTTGATGTCGAGACAGTATTGCATATTTCAAAATCTTTCTCTGATAATTAGAGTCTCCTTAATGTTAAATGTTATGAATACCTGCAAGTTTATCAAAAGTGACAATGTATAACATTAGCGCCCCTTTTTTCAGACTTCAAATATTGTGGCTCACTGAATGAAAACTGTCCTGGAAGATCTCGATGTGTTTATCCGTGATGGATCATCTGCACTAAGTGATTTTTTGTGCTCTTTATTACATTAGGACAGTACTCCTGATGACAGACAGACCAGAGGGATGAAAGTGGGAGTTCCTATTGTGAATGAAGATGATGACTTTGACCAGTGTCATAAACTTTGCTGGAGGAAGAGATTATCTTGCAAGATGCTCCAGATATGCAATCTGCTGTTGCTTAACAGTTTGGCCTTTGACCTGTTTAACATGGTTTTCAGTAAAAAAAAAAGAGAAGGTCTTCATGGAACTGGGCACTCGCTGCTCTGCAAGGGTACAATCCCTTAAGACTTAACTTCTGCTATGACTGTGATGCTTTTGTGAGCTGTTTGGGAGCTGTTTTCAAATGTCTTCAAATGTTGAAGTCTGAAAAGCCAGAAATGTTGTAGCGCACTGAATGAAACCTTCTCTGAAAGGTCTCCCCGTGTTTATTATTGATGTTCATTATTATTATCAGTATTATTATTATATACATTTTAGGGGTGCTCCGATTGATCAGTCGCCGATCATAATAATCAGTCGCGGTCTCTATAATGGCCAATATAGAAAAGGCGATCAGATGACGAAAAAACCCGGGGGACATTTTTTTGCACGCTGCTAAAATGGCTTCACCGGTCTGGCAATTCTACGTGTTGTAGAATACATTAGCAATCGGCAACCTGCGTAACAAGACAATTCCACGAGGCGGGAAGCAGCCAAAGCATTTTAACACCACGGACCTCATCAGACATTTGATGGTTAGTCACATAAAGGAACACGAGCAGTTTTCAAAGTTGTCTAGCGCTAAGAGGGCGGGAGAGCTCAGGAACTCGCACACCGCCACTCACTCAGCTGTCGGTAATTCCCCTGTCTCACCTACGCGGTTTTGCTTTGCGGCTGTAAGTACGGTTCATCATGATTCACTGTGAGTTTTGGCACTGTGATTACGTTTCCATTTTTTTCGCGTGAAACATTAAGCATGTGTTTAAACATGGAAAATTAAATATGTTTATTTTTTTTTGGATGCTTGTGGTCCTTGCAGAACTTTCCGGCGACTCACGTCCTACTTGTCTGTTATTTTATTTAATTTTATACAATCTACAGGAAAATTGTATTTGTCAAGCTCTAAGCTGTTCCCAATTACTAACCAAGCACAGGCTGCTGTGTTTTAAGTTGACGTGTTGCACATGTTGTTTGCCAATAAATACAGTTGTCAATTCATGATATTCCTCTTATTATAATTTCAATACTTAATTTACATTGTTGTTAGATATAGTTTAATAAATAATGCTACATGATAAGGCTTTGAGTCGACCCTGTAATCGGTGATCGGTATCGGCCGATACAGCTTCTAGTGATAAGAGATCGGTGATCGGAGCACCACTAATACTTTTTTTGTCTTGTTTTGTGCAGTTTAGACTGTGATAGGCATTTTGCCATGTTTCAGTACTTTGAATACAAATTCAACATTACATGATTCCCTGGTTCTGTGAAGCTGCTCTCGAGCTGTTTTATTATTATTGTTGTTGTCATTGTTGTTGTTGTTGTTGTTGTTGTTGTTGTTGTTATTATTATTATTATTATTTTGTACTCCTTTCCTTCTTTTGTGAAGTTTAGACTGTAAAAGGCATTTTGCCATGTTTCTTTTAGTTTAATTTTATTTGAAAGTCAAGGAATGTGGCTGTAATGTCAAGTCAAGTCAAGTCAATTTTATTTATATAGCGCTTTTAACAATTGGCATTGTTGTAAAGCAGCTTTACACAATAAAAAGAAGTAAGTTTGTATGCAATGTGTATGAAACAAAATGATAAGATTGTCCCTGATGAGCAAGCCGAGGGCGACGGTGGCAAGGAAAAACTCCCTGAGATGGTAATAGGAAGAAACCTTGAGAGGAACCAGACTCAACAGGAAACCCATCCTCATCTGGGTGATAACGGATAGCAGAGAATGATCAGCATAATAATGTGTACTGGAAGTTCAGTGTAACAGGAGATGTGTTAAAATTTAAATTAAAAGGAGTCCAGTTTGTTCCCGGAGGCTCAGGTAGACTGTAGGAGATTCCAGTCCTGAGCTATCGAACAACTCAAGTCACAGGTCCCCAGAGCATCAATCGATGATAGGACAGTCTTCATGGAAACCATCCCCAGCCACCAAGCGCATCCAGGCAGACCACACGGGGCATCCATGTGACGGGATCTCCAAACCAGAAGCAGGACCCAGTACGGTTAACGGCTCAGAGGCAAGGGGTCTGGATCACTGTGCAACTCAGGTAGCGAACATTTAAAGCTCGACACGAAGAGACCAAGAAGAGGGAGAGAGAGAGAGCAAAAAGGAAGAACAAAATAAGGAGAATGCAGTTAGGTCTGGTCACAGCAAACATTATAAAGTGTGAAGTAATTATGCAAAGTGCAAGCATAACCCGCAAGGAACAACTAACATAAACTAAAAGGGGAGAGCCAGAAGGAAACACAAACATGAGGCTCCCTGAGATGTAAAGCAACCAATCACCTCACCGTCAACAAACCTGAGTGAACAATGAGAGTGGGGAGGACAGCATCTAAACATAGCAGTTCACCAGAATACTCTACGTCCATGAGTCCCCCAGATCTGCTCCTTTACCTAAGGTTAATCTATTTACAAAAATGTTTGGCTAAATAAATAAGTTTAGCCTTAGACTTAAACAACTGGAGACCTGTTCCTGATCCCGAACATAACAAAGACTATTCCATAACTTGGCTTGTAAGAAAAAGCTCCGCCCCCTGCTGTAGTTTTAATAATACGTGGTACTGACAGGCAGCCTGCATCCTTTGATCGAAGTAGGCGTGGCATTAAAACTCTACTACACAGTAGCATTAGAATGATAAACAAAGTATACCTAAACAGCAGTAAATTTTTATTGTTTTATAATATTGATGAAGTCCACGTGTGAATTCTGCTCAAAGGAAATCATGTTCCTTAACATCACACCAGTTTTATCAGTGACCCCTACTGTCCACTCCCTGTATTACATCCTATTACAGTTTGTACTAATCAGAGAACAGATCTTATCTGCAGGTGTGTGAAGGTTTTTGTTGAACAGAAAGGGAAGGTGTGTGGCTGTGCTTACTCGCAGCACAGAAATACACTGCACTGTCCTCAGGAGCTACACTGGATATCAGCAGAAACGCGTCTGCTTTAGAGTGTCCTGAAGTGTTGAATCGTGCTTTAAACTTCTCCTCAGGAGTGAATGTTTCGTAATGGAGCCGTCCAATAAACTCAATGGAGTCACCGAGTGTCTTTAGTTGATACCAGTACATGTAGGGATAGCCGTTATCACCATGCCGGCATTTGAGTCTTGCTCCACTTTGCTCAAGCGTCATTAGTAGATGTTTTGGCGTTTGTTGGATGTCGAGAGAAGATATCACTGTTGCTATGAAAGAAAGTGGTGTGTACAGTATATTCATTATAAGAAGTTAAAACTAAACCACAATATTGAGTAATTTTGGTATTTATGCTTACCTCGAAGACTGATAAGAATCATACTTGAGATAGTAATTTTAGCCATCTTGTCGAGTATTCTCCACTCTTTCCAGGCTGGAGTCAGACCTTCACCTTACTGCATGTTGTCTTAAAATGATGAAATCTCAGTGACTCTGCCTGCCTTTTGTATGTCCTCTGGATCTCAGTACTGGTGCAAATGCATCATGATGGGACCCAGACGGTGTCACATGACACAGGAGGAGTCTTCAGTGCAGAGAGATCAGCGCTCGCTTATCTGCATCCCCTGATATGTTAAAACCCTTTTTTGTCTATTTGGGACTTTGAGAAAACTGTGCAGTTCCCAAACCAGGCAGTGACAGAGCTCATCACGATGCTTTTCATAGTCAGTGCATAGAATATGGTCAAAACGGGAGCTGGAAGATCTTTTAATATCCTTCTCAGAAAGAGATGTTGCTGAGCTTTGTCAACTACAAATCACTTACCTGTAAGCGTTTCCATGTTCAAAGACTTGTTGACTTTGCACCAGTTTATTTCTCTCTGTATGATTACTTACTTAGCGTAGTCATGAAGCCAGCTGTGGACTGAGCACATAGAGGATCCTAGTGCGGTGGTGATGGAGGTGCTGATCCTGATCTGTACTGACGGGGGTCCCCCAGTCAGAGGGTATAGGATTCAATGTCAGAGGGACGTGTTCAGGCTCAGCAGACTCGGTCAGAAGGGAACTGTGAATCAGATAAACGCATGAGGCTTTATACAGGGATAATGTGAAGGACTTGGAAATTGTTCATAATAAAAAGAAAATAAAATGAAAGAAATATAAGATATTTCCTTTTCACATGCCAATGAACCACCGTAATAGAAAATACACTGATCATCCATCAGCGACCCCTACTGTCCACTTCCTGTATTACATCCTATTACAGTTTGTACTAATCAGAGAACAGATCTTATCTGCAGGTGTGTGAAGGTTTTTGTTGAACAGAAAGGGAAGGTGTGTAGCTGTGCTTACTCGCAGCACAGAAATACACTGCACTGTCCTCAGGAGTTACACTGGATATCAGCAGAAACGCGTCTCCTGTAGCGTGTCCTGAAATGCTGAATCGTGATTTAAACTTCTCCTCTGGAGTGACTGATTTAATCATGAGTGTTCCAATGAGCTCAAATTTTTGAGAGTTATTGAGAGTCTTTAGTTGATACCAGTTCATGTAGTTATAGCTGGAGTCCCCATGATGGCATTTGATCTTTGCTTCACTTTGCTCAGGTTCAATTATTAGATGTTCTGGTGTTTGCTGGACGTTGAGAGAAGATGTCACTGTTGCTATAAAGACAATTGATGTGTTTACAATTCACAAGAAGTTAAAACTAAACCATAATATTGAGTAATTTTGGTATTTACAGTATGCTTACCTCGAAGACTGATAAGAATGATATTCGAGAGAATAATTTTAGCCATCCTGTTGAGTATCTCCACTCTGTCCAGTCTGTAATTATATGTCTATTATATGTTCTATGTTCTATTTAAATGATAAAATCTCAGGGACAAAAGCCTGCCTGTTGACTGTATGTCCTCTGGCTCTCAGTTCAGGTGCAAGTGCATCATGACGCGACACAGGAAGGCATCATGTGACACAGGAGGAGGTTTCAGTCCACAGTTTCGTGTGTGTGTGTAGCACTGTGGTACTCACTGCACAGAAATACAAAGCGCTGTAGTCTGATGTCACAGACTGCGCTGTGAGAAAACCTTCCTTCTCTGCGTCTCCTGACAGGCTGAACCCCTTCTTCTCAACGTTGGGCGTCTTAAAGTTGAGAAACCCGATAGACTCAAGGCTTCGCAGGTTATGGTGCTGATACCAGTTGATTTTGTCGTATTTTTTGTCATAGTGGCTGCAGGTGATATTTAGTGATTCTCCAGGGTGCAGGAATAAATCAGAGGGGGACTGTGAGACGGATAAACACACGCAGCTCCCTCGGGGGACATTGGGGAGAAAGACAATTAGGAAAAGTTATTCAATATTTAAAAAACTTTTTTTTTTTTTTTTAAACAGACATGTAATTTCACATCGTCACTTACTTATAATCCAGTGTGATAGAAACCATGTTGCTGCAGCTCTAAACACCATGATGCACAGTGGAGCATTGAGAATACTAAGCTGATCTGATTGCTGTCTTATGAAGGCGTCTGGATGAAGTCAGGTGCTGCTTTCTATGTTCTATGAACCACTTCTGCCCCCTATTGGACATTTTCTTCTGATATTCTCAATGCAGCAGTGTGTGCTGGATGTCTGTACATTTATAAATATAGTTTTCTCTTCTGCACATGTATGCACCACAACTACAAACTTAAACTAATTAGTCTCATGATGTCAATATCACTATGGAACTATTCAAAAACTCGCGTATTATTTGACAAATGAATTGATAGTGATTCAGTGTGAGCTTTTTGCTGAGCAACCCAGGGACACTGCACACTGTGTGTGTGTTTGAGCTGCACAGTAATACACAGCACTGTCATTGGTTAACAGGTTCTCCATGATCAGAAAGGCCTGACGTGCTCCATCTCCATCCAGTTTAATTTCTCTATTCGAACCAGATTCTATATTTTTATTCTTTCTGTATAAATATCCAAGGAATTGCAGATCTCGGTCCCCAGACTGTTTGTACCAGATGATGACATTGTATCTCGGGTCACGCTGAGAACACTCGATCCTCGCGACATCGTGCTCATTCATCAGCACATCATGAGGCTTTTGATGGACAGTGAAGCTTAATGACCTTCCTATTAAACCAACAAAATATAATGTTTTTGTTTAAAATCTCCTTCCACGAGCTACACTATCTATGCACAAACATTATGATTTCTGGACTTAAGCTTAATATGTATTGTACTTTTTTTTTTAATTATAGTGCCCTTTAAAATTCCCATACCTTTTAGAAAAATCACACAAGCAATGATGATGACCTTGATGGCTCTGATCATGGCTCGGCATTTGCAAGTCAGGAGTAAGAGACCATTATATTTGTCTTTTCAGTTATAGATCCATAATATACAGGATCAGGAAATGACATCATATGCTTACTGCTGTGACTTTTCTCTATCATGTGGCAGAGGTTTCATGGTTGGATTGCCATCAGCAGCTGCGATGAGGTATTTGTAAGACGGGGGCGATGTTTGCACTAATGTGCTCTTCTGACAGCGCAAAAGTAAAACCCAGTATCCGCATAGGAAAGATTCCTTATAGTTAATGAAGATGCTTTAACTGCATCTCCGTCGACTTCGATTTTGTCTTCATAATCCGGCTCAATACTGGAGAATTTGGCGTAAAGATTTCCCATCAGCTCAAACACCTGCTCAGAATGTTTGTACCAGAGGATGCGATCATACGTTGGCTCGTCATGTGAGCAGCTTACTTTAGCAGAATCCTCGGTCATCCTCGTCATGTCTGATGGAGATTGGTTTACATTAATAGCCGAGGCCAAACCTGTTAAAGGGAGTCGCGCAGACAGCATGCTGAATGTTTACAATATTGTACAACAACACAGACTATGCCCATAATCAATATGGTCTCAAAACAAGACACTACGCACCACACAGAGCCAGAGAAAGAATTACATCAATCATGTTGAAATTCTGTCTTCATATGAGGCTTCAATGCGACAAGAACAGAAGCAACATTTAAGGGGCCGTTTGAAAAGGGAGAGGATCGTTTAGTCAGCAGTGATGCTGTGATCACGTGATCATGAAAATTATTACAGCATCCCTTGTACGTTGAAGGGTGGAGCACAGGGGCAAGACGTTCCTGACTCATTCAGGGTGTATGAGAAAACCCTGATGGTGTCCAAGCGCTAGTGACACACTGCGATGAGTGCATTAGTGTATCAGGGGATTATATAGAGAAATAAAGGGAGTGTTTTCTGTACAGTCAAGTTTGTTTGTGACTTTAACACCCATCAGGAACATACAGTATACATACAGTTTGCCAGAGTTGCCCCCTAGTGGCAAGCAGCTGTAGGTGCTATGGACCCTTGTGATTTTTTTTTTTCTTTTTGACTTTATTTATTTATTTATTTATTTATTTTATTCATGTTTAATGATTTGTGATGCTCAGTGTCTTGTGCTTCAGTTTCACAAGTGTGTTCAACTTGGTTAACTGATTAGTATCAGTTTTATTTAAGTTTTATATTAGTATCATTATTTAAGCTCTTAAATTGTTACTGGCTTCACTAGTATTCTTGAAATCTTATGATGATTCCTGTTTGATTTGTTGAAATATCATTAGCCTCATTGCAAAGTAATATCAATTTATTGTGACCCCAGAATATCAGACATCTACAGCGGCTGAGTGGTGAGCACTGTCGCCTCGCACCTCCAGGGTCCGGGTTTGATTCCCGCTTTGGGAATTTGCAGAGAAACCGAGGACCCTCCATTTCCAGTCAGAGTAAAATTACCTTCATAATTCTTTTCATATTCTACCGTGGTATAATAAACATATCCGATGAGTTTCAGACTGCCGTCTCCGTGTGTTTCCTGGTACCACAATATTGTGTAATAATTATTGATGCTGTGGTTACAGGTTAGCGCTACACTCTCATCAGGCAAACGCATCACATCAGCAGGGGTCTGACGAACATCTGAGCAAACCAAAGAACCTAGATGGAAAGAAAAGTGATAAAGGCTAATATCTGGAATGAGTATCTAATCATATACATTGCAATACATCATCCTATATTATAATAAATGCTCAGTTTTAAACAGTTTTAAACAAAATGTAATATTACCTGAGAGGCAGCTAACACAGATAATGAGTTTAAATGGAAATCGAATCATACTGAGTTAACTGGTTTTAGTTTTAACCGTTTATTTATTTATTTATTTATCCGTGTAGAAATAATGTGACACATGATCAGATCTTATATAGTGAGTAAGGAGACAGGATATGACATCCTGAAACTGGTGAACAGTATGACCACGCCCGTTACTCTGAAATTAAAAACTGCTCTTTTAAAAATTGAATGAGAAACGACTCAAGAAAACACACAGTACGGAAAGGAATCAATATGAAGATGTTTAAATCTGATAATCACTGACTGACGACACTGTCTGAGGTTATTTAGGAACAAACAAACAAAAAACATAGACTGCTAAGGCTTTCAACATATAAAGCAACAAAATGTAAATATTAAGACTTATTGCAGCTCTAAGGTTAAAAGACACTTTTACATCACATCTAATAATTAAAAATGACAGGAATAGATCAGTTTTGGAACTGAGCAGTTTTTGAGAGGACTGGATTTTACTGGATCTTACAACAACAACGAATAAAAATCACAAAGTACTGTATGCAAATTGTGTTTAGTGTGTTCAGGCTAATTTATACATTTTGACTGGAGAATTTGTTATGAATAGCAAAATAAAAAAATAAAAAGGAAATGATGTGCAGGATTAGATACTGCGTCATACTGTAATGATGATGATCATAGTAGGGAGGGAGAGAAATTATCTTTATAAATAATGAAGGAAATGCTGCTTTATTGACCACATGGTTAAATACTAAAATAATATTACTTTATATTAATATTATACCTTTAGTCAGGTTGTATGAGGCTATAAAGTTGGTTATAGTCGGTTCTGAGCAGTCAATGGTCTAGGAGTTTGCTCAAGGGAAGCGCAGCAGAGTTGGGACTCGAACCAGGGACCTTCTGATCAGCACCTTATCTCACTCTCCCACTGTCTATACTGCGTTATCCTGTAGTCAGGATCCCGGGGTCCTGAAGCCTATTCCAGGGAACATAGGGCACGAGGTGGGGTACACCCCGGACAGGATGCCAATCTATCTTAGAGTACACACATACACACACTCACACATTACAGGCAGTTTGGGAATGCCACTTAGTGTAAGGAAACCGGAGCACCCAGAGGAAATCCACCAAGCACGGGGAGAACGTGCACACAGATCCGAGGTGGGATTCGAACCCGGAGGTTGAAGGCGACGGTGCTAACCACCACTACGCTGCCATGCCGTCTGCTCCTTAACTAGATAGAATTTATTAGAAGTGCTTAAACAGAAGAATTGAAAGGGCGTTTAGCATCAACTGAAAAGAGATAAAGTGTCAGACTAGCAAGAGCTGTGATCTTCTTCTCAGACTCCTGGAGTTGAAGGAGAATAAACTAAACTCCATATGTTTGGAATGAAGGAAATGACATCACATGTTGCTCTACTGACAATAGTGTACTGTTGAAATAATGTGAGCCTTGTGATTGCTGACTTGTGATGTGGCTAAGCAGGTGTTTGAGGATGTACAGTTTGTTAGCGGCAGGGTTTTGTTCATAGGAGCGGACGTGTGTGACACTGTGTAACAAGCTGCACAGAAGTACAGAGCGCTGTGCACGGCTTGGCTCGCTTTGGGAATTTCCAGATTAACTGAAGACTCGCCGTTTCCATAAAGTTTGAAGTTTCCTTTAAAGTTCTCCTCGATCTTTTTTGTGGTGTTATACATTGCATTTCCGATGAGTTTCAGGCGTGTGTCTCCACGTGTTCTCAAATACCACAGTACAGTGTCATAGGATTTGATGCGGTGATTGCAGGTTAGATTTAAGCTCTCGTTAGGCAAACAAATCACATCAGGACTTTGATCAACATTTTTGCAAAACAAGGATCCTAAAAAGAAAGAAATAAAAGGATTTAATTATTTTGTATATTTTTGATTGATCATTTTAGATTACGTATGGACATTAATGTTACCTGACAGGCAGCTCACACAAATGATGAGTTTAAATGAAAATCTAATCATATTTCTTTATTCACTAGAGTCAGAAGTAAACCTATTCTACTGGTTATCAAATACACAATATAACATGCGGCCAGCGCTCAGACTGGGAGCAGATAGACACGGCATGATGTCATTATACTGACAGATGTTAAGCCACACCCACGTTTAAGTTCAATTAGAAAACACATTGCTTAAGAGTCACTAAAGAGATGAAATATTGGATTATGAAAGAAAGTACATGACGCATCGTGAATCAGAAAAAAACTAACAAATTCAATATCTAATCTAAACCTAAGTGGTTGCATAATAATAATAATAATAATAATAATAATAATAATAATTTTCATCACGTGTTGGAACCAAAAACAAAAATATTTCTGGTTAGTTTCAGGCTGGTTTCTGATTCCACAGTGTTGCGCTGTAGCTTGGGACGTCACGGCTGCAGGGAAGATGCACATTCTCTCTTCACACAAGCACAACATATGATTTAAGCAAAGTTAAGTTCACCAACTCCTCAGATTCTACTGTAAACATAATGTGCTTCAAATTAAAATCAGGTGAATGTGTAAAACTACAGCACCACCTAGAGGCCAAATGAATATCTACACGTTCCCACCGGTTTTTGTTCAGTGTTGTAGTGCGTTTGTACCACAGTGTTGCTTCACAGCACAGAAATACAGAGCGCTGTCTCCTGGATCCAAATTCTTCACTGTTAACGATCCGCTCTCAGCTACCGTCTTAACCGCTTCATATTTGTCTTTACTGAATTCCCCATAATCTGGTTTAACATCAACCTGTGTGAACACGAGGAGTGTGATTCCCTGCCCTGGAATCTGTTTAAACCAGTACATCTGTCTGTATCTAATATCTTTATTGTGTCTGCAGTTCATTTCTACAGAGTTCCCTTGAGAACCGTAGATCCTATCAGGCATCTGGAGAACACCGCTTCCATCCACTTGACCTGCGAGGGAGACATAGACCGAGTTAATACAATGTAAGTGCTGAGAGCAAATGAAAGTTACAGCAGCGTATTTGTGGATGTAAAGTCTCACCAGTAAGAAGCCAAAGTGCCAGAATCTGGAGATTTCTGATCATGTCGGACTCCTGCTCTTACAGAAAGACACAATGACCTGATCTGAACAAGAGGAGGAGGAGGATAAACTGAACGGATCTTCTCTAGGAGAAAGGAAATGAACTCACAGATCGTTATTCTTCTGACAATTAAATTTTTTTCATACATGTACTGTGGTGAGGTTTTAAACCTGCTGATCAGCACTCCAACGCCTTAACCCCTGAGCAAGCCCAACCCCCTCAATATTAATATTTTCATATTGGAATAATATTAGTAGTTTGGTCTTTAGAGTGGCTAGTGATGTGCTTAAACAGGCTGGAGAATGGTGCTATATTGCAATTTGTAGAGACACTGATGACTCTCTTTCTGGTCATGGTAAAGTTTTCATTAAAATGTTGCTTATATTTTGGATTGCTAAAAATACATATCCGATCAATTTCAGACTGGTGTCTCCACGTATTTTTATTCCATTGGATTATGTCATAATTCAGGATGCTGTGGTTGATTTCAACACCTTGAACAGCAAATCATGTACATCTATTGTAATGAATATTCAGTATCACACATTCTCCATGGACTTACAGTATTTCAACAGCTCACACGGATGGAGCGTTTGAAAATCCAACCATTTTATGGTTAAACTGGTGTAAGTAAGAATTAATGTTCATTTGATTCAAACCTGTGTGCCATTAGTTAATTAATTAATAGAAATAAATTGGATAGATATTATCTCATACCAGTGGTTTATTTATTTCAGTAAAATAATAATAATAATAATAATAATAATAATAATAATAAGTTTGTGTACCCTGTGGCACTACCAGGGTTTCTGCATTGTAAATAAAACCTTTTCATAGCTTACTGAGGACATCGAGTACTGTAATCATTTACAGTGTAAACTGGAAAACGTAAGTTGACACTTGACTTTAGTAACATATGGACCAATCAGACCTAAAATTAAAATGCAAATCATCAAGCCCAATATTTTGTGGGCTCAACTTGACTTTTTTTTTTCTTTTTTTTTAGCAATTTGTGGTGTGTTGGCTTTTCTATGGATCAGACTAGACAGGCTGAACTTTAGTCCCTGTGCACATAGTTAAGATATGCAACCACTAATCAATGTTATTCACGTCACCTGAGAGTGGTCTTAGTGTTCCGAATGATTGATGTAGATTCTCTCTGAGCAGCAACCAAATCCTCCACCGAATGTTTCCTGTAGCTGTTTATAGGACTGGCACATCGATAGGGAACAATTTTGCACCATTCATTTAAACAAAACCAGTGTGTTCAGGTCGTGCCGATTTCGCACCAATCAGTTGTTATTGAGAACACCAGACATTGTGTCTCTATTTACAGGTCTGTACTTTGCACTGGCTTTGTGAATGATAACTCAATGTGGTAGATGAAAATCTGAAAACGATTGTAAACTATTGTATGTGTTAATTTAGTCAAATTGTGTCTCTCTATAATTGTGACTTGGTAAAGATCTGATACACTGAAAAAGTAATCAAAACAAAAATGCGGGTAATTCCAAAGGTTTCACAATTTATCTTCTTTCAGCTTTTCTCTCTCCTTAAATCGTTGTGTTATGTTAACATTTATTGAGAATTAGTCATTTTCCTAAACATCTCCAATGGACACCTTAAACTCAACTCTGACTGAAGGGGCTTCACTGGTTTTGTAGTTCTTTTGCCAGACTAATTGAAACTCAAGCGCCATCTAGAGTCCAAATGAATATCCACAGCATCCATCAGGTCTTTCAGTTTTTGTTCAGTGTTGTAGTGCGTTTGTACCACAGTGTTGCTTCACGGCACAGAAATACAGAGCGCTGTCTCCTGGATCCAAATTCTTCACCGTTAACGATCCGCTCTCAACTACCGTTTCATATTTGTCTTTACTGAGTTTCCCATAATCTGGTTCAACACCAACCTGTGTGAACACGAGGAGTGTGATTCCCTGCCCTGCAAGCTGTTTAAACCAGTACATCTGTCTGTGGTTGATATCTTTATTGTGACTGCAGTTCATTTCTACAGAGTTCCCTGGAGAACCCCAGATCTTAGCAGGCATCTGGAGGACACCACTTCCATCCACTTGACCTGCGAGGGAGACATAGATTGGAGAAAGTGCTGACACAAATTAAAGATTAAGAGGTGTGTGTTGTAGACATGTACCTCCCTCCCTTTATGACAAAGGAAACGTCATCAAATTTTGTAGCTCCACAAACACTATATTTTAGAAGTGCAATGATGCCAACAGTTTGGTGGTTATTGTAACTTCATCCATCCATCTAGGAACCTCTGTCTGTCCCTCAACCAGGGACCGTAGGGGCCAATGGTGACCACTGTATAACTTAATACAGTGGTCACCATTGGCCTTTACAGCCATCTTGAACGAAAGTGGCACACTACAGGCAATTAAGGAACATCAATTGGGCTAATCTGCATGTGTTTAGACTGTGAGAGGAAACTGGAGAACCCTAAGAAAACCCACCAGGAATGGGGAGAACATGCAAACTCCACGCACTCAGACCCGATGTGGGAATCAAACTCGGGATCTGGAGGCGACAGTGCTACAGTAAGCCACTGTGCTGTATTGCAATCTGTAAATGTAGCCTATTGTAATGAGACTGTGGAGATGATTATGTTCTCCTGATCCTAAGGATGTACACAGTGACCTGAACTGAACTCATCTGAAATCTTCTTTTCTGTATAATAAAGCAAATGACGTCATTCTTTTTCCCCATTGTTGTACTGATAATGTTGTGGTTAAGCAGGTGTATGAGGCTGTACAGTTTATTAGAGACAGGTTTTTGTTTATAGGAGAGGACGTGTGTGACACTGTGTGTAATAAGCTGCGCAGAAGTACAGAGCGCTGTGCAGAGCTTGGCTCGCTTTGGGAATTTGTAGCGACACTGATAATTTTCCTTCTCCACTCACTATGAAATTATCTCCATAATCTTTCTCATATGCTGGCTTGCTATAATAAACATATCCGATGAGTTTCAGTTCTGTGTCTCCGTGTGTTCTTTGATACCACAATATTGTGTCGTAGTTCGGTATGCTGTGTGTACAGGTTAGATTTACACTCTCGTCAGGCAAACACAGCACATCAGCTGGGCTTTGATGAACCTCACTGCAAATCAAAACACCTAGAAACAAGTGTTAGACAGATTAATAAAACATATATTGACGTATTAATGATGACAGAGTGCTGAGATTTCATTTATATATATATGTAAACCGTGTTACCTGCGAGGACGCACACGCTGATGATAAATGTATAGAACGATCTGATCATATTAACTGATTTGAGCTGGAGAATTGTGAACAACAAGCTTTTAAAATGTGACCCTGGATCTAGTATAAACTGACAGTGGTGGTAGAGGATGTGATGTGATGTAATGTGACGTGTTGCGATGTCTATGACAAGGCAATGATCACACCCACAGTTCTGAATTGGTTTAAATATTGTATAGAAAATGCATCATTAATAGAGGATCCATTCATAAATACTTAATTTTACTTACTTATCTTGATTTCTGATTTCAGTCATTCGATGATGTTGCTAAATTTCATGTAAAGGTTATTTACCAAGTCATTTTCCTTGACAGCTTTACACAGTAAATGGGAACAACATGTTCTGCCAAATGCATCATTAATAGAGGATCCATTTATAACTATGATATAACAAAATCATATTGTTAGAGTTGTTTAATACAGCTCTATTGTTAATGTCAGTAGTTTGCATTGTGACTTGTGATGTGGTTAAACAGGTGTATGATGCCGAACAGTTTATTAAAGAAAGGTTTTTGTTTTTGAGAAGGGACGTGTGTGACACCGTGTGTAATAAGCTGCACAGAAATACAGAGCGCTGTGCGGAGCTTGTGCTGCTTTAGGGATTTGTAGAGACACTGAAGACAGTCCGTCTCCACTCACTGTAAAATTCCTTGATAATCTTTCTCTATTTCTATAGTACTAGTCCTTCTTACATATCCAATGAGTTTCAGTCGAGTGTCTCCTTGCGTCCTCTGATACCACAATATTGTATCATAGCTCGGGATGGTGTGCTTGCAGGTTAGAGTTACATTCTCTTCTGGCAAACACAGCACGTCAGCAGGACTTTGATGAACATCTTTACAGATTAAAGATCCTAAAGTGGGAGAAAAGTTAACCATGGATTACTCGTGTTCTGACTTCAAAATTCAATAAACCAATCTACATTCATTAACATAATATCCATTATAAAGTATATATATATATATATATATATATATATATATATATATATATATATACTGATTTATTATTGGGAGCAGTGAAAAAGATTAATAATCTAAATTTGATGCAAATCAGTGAAATTAAGACATGATCAGACCTTATAGTGTAAGTGAGGAGCGAGGATGTGACATCATCACACTGGTGAACACTATAATCACACCCACTGGTCTGAAATGTTGGTATTCTGTTACAAAGAGCAAACGGGAAACCACTGAATGGAACTGTTGTGCAGGTTATCAAGTGGGTCATATACTGTATATACCATTTTATCCATAGTATATTATGCTGTAAAGAGAGAGAGAGAGAGAGACAATGACTTTTTGTATTGTCTTGCTGCATTATATTGGTTCTTTATTACTTTCTATTGGAAACTAATACACACTAAAAGAACAGGATTATACTGTATGCTCACATTTGCTGATCATTTAAACTGATATAGCTTAGTGGTTCACTTTAGTGCTTTCCCACTTTCCCAAATTTCCCACTTGTGGGACTAATAAAGGTTTATTCAATTCAATTCAATTTTATTTCTATAGCGCTTTTAACAATGGTGATTGTCTCAAAGCAGCTTCACAGAAATGAAAAGAACATGAAAAGGAAATTTATGGAAATGTATATATGTGTAAGAAAAATGTGTCTAGATAATGAGATTGTCCCTGATGAGCGAGCCAAGGGTGACGGCGACAGGGGCAAGGAAAAACTCCCTGAGATGGCAATAGGAAGAAACCTTGAGAGGAACCAGACTCAACAGGGAACCCATCCTCATCTGGGTGATAACGGATAACAGGAATTGTATAACATCATGTGTGTTATGCAGATGAAAGTTCGATATAACAGAAGTTATTTAGATAAACACAAAGTCCAGTTCAGCTCAGGGACGAGTCAGCAGGTGCAGAGGGCAGATGGGGGTCTGGATCACTGGGAGCTCAGGAGCAGCATGTGGAGCTCCAAACCAACATGAAGAAGAATCCAGCTGGAGCAGGTCCTTCTCTGGATGCCTCGGGAACCTCACAGGGTCGGCCTCGGTCTACTGAAGCTGGCACGATCTCCAGATGCCTCGGGATGGGTGGAAGAATAAAGAGCAGGTTGTGAATTAGGACCGCACTGAGTAAGTCTTTATATTTTAAACACTTTATATGTAGGCTTGAGTTTTATTGTGCAACAGTTCGAAAATGCTTCACTTTAATTATTTAAACTACAACACCATCTACAGGTAAGTGTTACACACTGCTAATTCAAGCAGCTCATCCAAATCTTTGTAAATTATATATATAATATAGAAATATTGAATATGTCTAAATATCTAAATATCTAAATATCTAATATATATGTATACAATAATTATAAACGTAATATACATCATCCAAAGACATGATCCTGTCACCAGTTTACTTATACAGTATATAACATTTAAAATGTTATTCAATTCACCTGGCGGTGGTGTTAATGTTATGCCTAATCAGTGCATTGTAATACATTATTATTATTATTATTATTATTATTATTATTATTATTATTATTATAGTAATATGTTGCTATGTCAGCCTACATCATCATAAAGCCCTTGTAATATGTGCAACTTCATAACATTTACAGGCCAAAGGTGGGAGAGTTTGTTATTTCTAGCACTAACTAACAGGCAGTTCTGTTGTCTGTTTCATAATGTTTTTTTATACAATTAGAACATTACCAGATAATACAGTATAAATTTAAAAAATCGATATTTGCTTTGAGGATCCAATATTTTATTTCCCCCCAGCTTTCATGTCTCATGTTTCTCAGGTTTCTCTGACTTCTTCTTCCACCACCATCCTAAACTAAATTAGTGCTTTTTGCAAGATCAAATTTAAAAATCTTGTTTTGGAAATTGCAGTGTGAAACAGTTATTGATAAGTGTCAGTTTTTTGTTTTATTTTTCATAAAGAATCTAGCTTTTTAGATGGACAAAACGCCTCACGGCTTGATGTCATTTTTTGAATGTGAATATTATATTTCTTTTGAATTAAGAAAAAACAAACAGCATCTCAAATCATGATCACACTGGCAGTTATTTAATCCTGGAACATGATGTCATACCGTCTGTTGTGTTTGCCTTATGATGTGGTTAAACAGGTGTGTGGGCTTGTGTGATTGACTGACGACAGTTTTTTGTATGAAGGAGAGTACATGTGTGACACTGTGCATCACACGCTGCACAGAAGTACCGGGCGCTGTGCAGGCCTCGCCTTGCTTTAGGAATCTGTAGAGTAGCTGAAGACTCTCCATCTCCATCCACTGTAAAATTACCTTCAAAATCTTCTTCAACTTGTTTGGTATTGCGATAATAAACATATGCAATAAGTTTCAGGCTGGAGTCTCTGTGTGTTCTCTGATACCACAATATTGTGTCATAGTTTTGGACTGAGTGGCTACAGGTGAGATTTACACTCTCATCAGCCAAACACAGGACATCAGCAGGACGTTGATGGACGTCATTGCATGAGAAAAAACCTGGATTGAAAATAGAGGGTTAAACATCGATTGATCTTATTTATATCTATATCATATTGTGTGGAAATATCAAAAATTACTCTCTTTTAGATTTATTTTTATAGTGATATTTTTGTATACACATACATCAGCTCTAATCTTACCTGAGAGGCAGCTTAGACAGATAATGGGTTTAACTGGAAATCTGATCATATTGATTTATTTAAGTTTAAGTGAAAATAAAAAACAAATGATCTACTCCTAATCCATATCAATAAATTATGACATATGATCAGACCTTAAAGTGTCAGTGAGGAGACAGGATGTGATGTCATTACACTGATAAACACTATGATCACACCCATTACTCTAAAATTAGACACTTAAATGAAACTGCAGCTCCATCTAAAGATCAGATGAATGAATTTCAATACACTAACATTTCATAACAGGGTTTCATCTCAGATTCTGACTGATTTAGATGAGAATGAGAATTTATTCTAAAATGAGGATGAGATTTTTTTTTTTTTTTTTTTCCGAAGGGCATTTCCCCATCCTCAGTTCGCTCCTCTATCACATGAAGACATATATTAGTCAGGGAGTGCAGTGGATTTTACATACTGACTCCAAACAGCCATATTTTGGAAAAAGTGCTCAGGCAACATCTGGAACATGATCATGATCATAAAGCTGCTTATGATTCCACGATTGCATATACATATATGATTATGATTACATTTATTATAATTTTTTTTAACAAAGGCTTAAACGCACCTCTACAGGTCAATCACTCTGAATAAATGAGTCTGCCAAATGCTAGAAATGGAAATGATCTGAAATCCCTGTTGTCTGCTTCGCCTCTAAAATGTGAATACAGCAAACAAGGATTTAAGGTTTACTGCATTTCTATTTATTCATTTGGCGGATGTTTTATTCAAACCAATTTAGCTCAAAACATTAGGGTCAAGTACCTTGCTGAAGCAGCAGCTGGATAATCCCAGGATTTAGCACAGTAAGCCTAGTTTCCCATCACGTTATGCATTTATTGTGAATACAGACTGTATATAAAACAACCACAGTGTGTCTTAGGAATGGTTTTACTTTCTTAATAACTTGACCTGTAATTGATTCATCATTTTGGATGAGAGGTTAAACATCTTCAGAATATTAAAATAAGTCCATTTGCCACTAAACAGCTCCTTTGGGATTTCCTGTATCTCAGTTTGGATAAAATAACTCATTATAACTGTATATGTAGTCTATTATTGAACGGTGGTCTAAAGTTAATAGAGCTGTTTAAAATGTACATAACTACAGTATAAGAGATTTGACCTTGAGATTTGGCAATAATTTTATAAATGTGTCTTTTCTATTACAAAACCCTGGCAATGTGTCGGTTCCAGGCCACAGCAGCAGGTGTTAATGAGGTGTAGTGAATAGATACACAGAGGTTTTTGTACTGAATAAAGCAGATCTGCAGCACTGTGTAATACGCAGCACAGAAGTACACCATACTGTCACTGGATACCAGATCGCTGATGGTCAGAGAGACATTTTTGCTGCCATCCCCAGCCATCGTCACTTTACTCTCAAAATCTTTTTCAATTGTTTTTGACGACGTTCCTACTTGATACCCAATAAAGGTCAGCGTGCGGTCTTGACTTTGTCTGTACCAGTTGATTTGATTATAATTTGGTACACTGTGCTCACACTGGATTTTAACAGATCCTTTAGGATCGCCAAAGAGATCAGGAGGCTTCTGGGTGACACGATTGTTCTGAGAAAAACCTGCAATGAGAGAGAATATTAATTGAAATGATATCAAATTAGCTTAAAATTACTGAGCTTTAAGAAAATGAGTATAAATAAAAGTAGACCTCCTGGACACATCACTAAAAGCCATATAATACTGGCAGCTCGGATCATGATGGAAGCCTGAATGTCTGTAATTAAACTCAGAAGTTATTGCCCAAGGTGTCTGATGCAATAAGACATGTGATCATTTTCCTCCCACATTTTAACAGCACAGCGCCCACATATGAGGAAAATAAGAACTGCATCTCCGCTGCTGAGAAGTTGTTTACCTAAGTCTTTAAAAATGAACAGTGCATTTCAGGGTCTAATGTACAATACAGATTATCAGTGAAGAGGAACAGTCGTCTTCCAGGTGGATCGGAAATAATTAAGTCCCAGCACTGTTTAATGGCTAATAATTCTTTAGTCATTTTGATTAGTAAAAAGGTGTTGGCCATAGTGCCAGCTACTGTACAAGCTTTCTGTCTAATTATTCTAACAGTAATTATTGTAATTGTTGCAGTTGTACTATAAGGACAGACTTTTTGTTTTTGGAAAATAATCAAATGGCTACATTACACCATCTTAGTCTCAGTATTTTTCATCATATTATTTATCTTTAATTAAAATTTAAAAAGGGAAAAATCACCGGTATGTTAGATAATGACATGCAAATGCACTGAACAGTAATACACTGTGCATGAAAATGCATAAACATGGAGATATTTAATTCAATTCAGTTTTATTTATTGTAGCACTTTTAACGATAGTCATTGTTGCAGCTTTAAGAATAAAAGAATATGTAAATGAGTACGAATCAAAATGATCAGATCGTCCCTGATGAACAAGCCGAGGGTGACGATGTTGAGGGAAAAACACCTTGAGATGTCAAAATTAAGAAACCTTAAGAGGAACCAGACTCAACAGGGAACCCATGATCATTTGGGATGTTAGAAGGTTTAACAGTGTGGCTATTAACTATAAAATAAAGCGTGTGTACATTGATATCAGAGGAGAAGAGGACACAGAGGAGTGTTGACGTTGTACTGAAATGGCAGCTGGTAGGAAAGACGTCCTGCAGCGTTCATCATCACTGCGGAGCTGAAATATTCTCTTACGTAAAGTGCTCTGCAGTTTGCCCAAGAGGCTGTAGAGGGGATGTGAGGTGTTCTCCATGATCTTCCAGCATCCTCTTCTATCCACAAATACTCCTGGGGAGTTTCAAGGCCAAAACACACCTCCTGTCTGTCCATCCTGTCTGTTTTTCTGGCATCACTAGAAATAATGCTTGATCTAACCTACAGAATATTTACTGGACTTGAGAATATTTAATATTACAACTAATACTGCACTCACAGACTGGTAAAAGATTCGCACCATTTCTCTGCAAACATTAAAGCACATGAGTTCTGTCTAAGTGGAGTCTGCTCTATCCCCTCCTGTAGGCAGTGTTTGAGTTAAATGTCAAGTCCAGTCTGTCATGGAGGTGATTTCCAAGGTGTCTATAGCTCTCCACTATACCATCTCATTGGTTCGGGACACAACAGCAGACTGTTATTAAATAGCACCAACTGATCACCAGGACGTCTCCTGTACTCCCCCTGTCTACTGCTGGCATGCACCGCGTCTGCAGAGGTATCTGAAAAGTTCTGCCGATGGCTGAAGTCTGAGGTGTATCATGTGAAAGGGAAAGGTGAGAGGACTGCAAAAGGACCAGGGGGGTGCTAGTCTTTAGTCTAAGGTCTTAAATGGGTCAAAACCAGAACTTTCATTATGTGAGATATAAATGTAACGAAAGCAGGCTTGATCTGATTCAGTGGTAGAGTGGAAACCTGTAGTCTATTAAAGTAATGTTGCACATGCTGTAATTCCCCTTTTTGAAATAGAGAGCAAAATGACATCACTGCAAATCAAATCAGTCAACAAACAAAGGAGGATATCAAGGCATCGCAGATATTATAAACGGCGGAGTGTTTACCTTTAATCGATCAATATTTTTTTCAGTGTAGTGTACACAGTCATGTCCAGGGGTGTATTCAAGTCATATTTAACTGGGTGCTTTGGCTCCACCTGCGTTGGACAGCTTGTAGTAGATATCCGAGTTTGACTGCACAGTTTTGAAGATTCTGACCATTTATTATATGAGAGCTCCCTCTATCAGTTCTATTAGTTACTGCAGTAACATCAGTGCAGGTGTTTTTGTAAAGTATCTCTGCATCACTGTGCTTTCCTACTGCACAGAAATATACAGCGCTGTCCCCGGTATCCAGATCCTTCACAGTTAAAGATCCATTTGTGGCTATTTTTTTAACAGGAGAAAATTTATTTTTATCAACAGAACCAAACTCTTCACTGCTGGCTGTGGTGAACACGATGAGCTCCATACTCTCTCCTTGGCGCTGTCTGTACCAGTACATCTGATAATATGAAGCATCTTTATTATGACTGCATTTCAATTCAGCAGATTCATTTTTCACATGAAAGGCAACACCGGGGCTCTGGGTGACTACATTCTCTCCTCCTAAAACTAAAAGACAAAATACAGATTTAAAAGTGATAAATGAATGGATTTGGACTTATCACTCTTTAGACTAGGTATTACCTGGAGTCCAGTAAAGCAGGGAAGTCAGACTGACTATAACACTGATCATACTGGTTTTGCAGTGGCGAGAGACGTAGCAGGAGACGAGGACTGAAGACAGCTGCAAATACATCCTGCTCAGGACCTGCCGGAGGAAATGACGTCAAAAGCATTCCTTTGTGATTGAGACTTCCTGTCATGTATAGATACGGAAAATTTCTTGTAATTATACCAGATTTATATTTCCATCATTTTACTTTTTTTTTAAAGTCACATTCAAAATTTAGAACCACCTCTTTTAGTAATATGCGTTTTTATGTAAAGACGTAATAAAAATCATCTGATATTAAACAAATACAACCTTTTTACTGTGACATTATTTTTCAAAAATGGGCACATAAACCTATAAAGGTTTATCAAACCATTTCCAAACACTCTGGAGTTCAGTTTTCTACAGTGAGAAAGTTATTCATAAGTTAAAATCACAATATAGAGTTCTCATTTCACACAAAGTTATCCAACCAAATGCACTTGGATCTGAGTGCCTGAGTGTAAAATCACCCTTAATCTTCTCACTTGTAGTTTTTTAAGTTTAAAATTATGGCCATCACTTTGTATTGTGAATGGAAATATGTAAGAAATGCCAGGGAACGAGATCTTCATACAAACATAAATGCTGGGTGTGAATGTGGGCGTGGTCAGGCAGCTGCTCTCTCCTCAGTCCTGCGGACCGTACAGACCGACTCTCACCCACGCTGTTAGTGTCATTAACCACTGGACAACACCTGGGACACTTGTACAATACAAAGTGCTGGCCATAATTGTATATTTAAAAAAAAAAACAACAACTGAGAAAGATTAAGGGTGATTTTACACTCAGGCACAGGTCCAAGAGCAGGTGTTTTTGTAAAGCGCTTCAGTATCTCTGTATCACTGTGTTCTCTCACTGCACAGAAATATACAGCGCTGTCCTCTCTATCCAGATCCTTCACAGTTAAAGATCCATTTGTGGCTATTTTTTTAACAACAGAAAATTTATTTTTATCAACAGAACCAAACTCTTCACTGCTGGCTGTGGTGAACACGATGAGCTCGATACTCTCTCCATGGCGCTGTCTGTACCAGTACATCTGATTATAGCGAACACCTTTATTATGGCTGCATTTCATTTCAGCAGATTCTCCTTTCAGATGCCAGGCGACACCGGGGTTCTGGGCCACTCCATTGTCTTCTGCTAAAACTAAAAGGCAATTTTTCATTTTGATTAAAATAAATAAATAAATAAATACATAAAATTATTATTATTTAATTATTTAAATAAATATTATTATTGTTGTTTGTTGTTGTTGTTGTTGTTATTATTATTATTATTATTATTATTATTATTATTATTATTATTCATAATATTGTTATTATTATTATTATGTTGACTATATCATACCTGCAGTCCAGTAAGGCAACAAAGTCAGACTAATTATAATCCTGATCCTATTCATTCCTAACGACAAGAGAAGCAGCAAGTGATGAAGACCACAAACTACTGCAACTGCATCGTGATGAGGATCAGCTGGAGGAAATGACATTACAACCACTGAACGTCTCGGTGTCACATGATGCATTTTGATCTAGCACTCTTCCTTGTAATTAAATGATCATTCATGCACCTTTACGAGCTAAGATATAATATATAATGTACATGCTACAGGTATATCAAGTTTACCAGGAAAAGGAAAGAAGCTCAGTTGAAAACTTATTACATACTATTGCATAATTAATGTATAAACATGAAGACTAAATGGAGATATTTTGGTAATAATTGAGACCTAAATACTGCACTACTGTACTGTAATACAGAACCTGTACTATACCTACTGTAACTGTAAGGAGAAGGTTTATGTAAGAGCATCAAAGATCACAGAGTCCTGTATCACTGTGTTTCATCTCACAAAAATCAAGAACTTATTCCTCCTTCATGCACTAAATGGGGCGCCAACCCACTGCAAGGCACAGGGTCAGTCACATTCAATGGGCAACACTATGGGCAAAACGAATGTCTGCGGAGGAAACCAGCTTCCATGGGGGGAAAACTCCCACAGAGCACAAGGAGAACATGCAAACTCCTCCCAACAGGCTAGAGTCAAGATTCAAACCTCCAACCTTTGAGGTGAATAATCATTCTGATCATTTATTAGATGAGAGCTCCCTCTGTCAGCTTCATTAGTTACTGCAGTTACATCAGATCAGTGCAGGTGTTTTTGTAAAGCGCTTCAGTATCTCCGTCTCACTGTGTTTCTCACTGCACAGAAATATACAGCGCTGTCCTCTCTATCCAGATCCTTCACAGTTAAAGATCCATTTTCAGGTTTTTCTTTAACTGTGGAAAATTTATTTTCATCAACAGAACCAAACTCTGCTTTACCAGTGGTCGATTTAAATACAATCAGCTCCATACTCTGTCCTTGTCGCTGTCTGTACCAGTACATCTGATTATATGTGAAATCTTTATCATGACTACACTTCATTTCAGCAGATTCTCCTTTGATAAGACAGATGACATCAGGGCTTTGGGTGACTCCATTCTCTTCTGCTAAAACTGAAGAACAACAGCTGTTTTACAATAATAAATTCACAGTATAGATATTTTCCAGTTTGTAAATAAACATACCTGGAGTCCAGTAAAGCAACAAAATCAGACTAACGAGAAAACTGATCATACTGGTTCCTAGTGACAAGAGAAGAGGCAAGTGATAAAGACCGAGCCTGGAGGAAATGACGACATCAACACCACTTCAAGGCTCCCTGTCACATGCTGAGTTTTGTTTTAGCACTCGTCCTGTAATTAGGCTTTCCTTTTAGACCCTGAAAACAGAATGAAGAGAGAGAGGGAAAGAGAAGGAGAGAGTTTTTTTTTTTAAACACTACATATACACATACATACCATATATACACACACACACTCATGCATACACACACTCACACATACACACACTCATACATACACACACTCATACATTCACCCATTCACAATATCTAGATTTTTTTATTTTTTATTTTTTTTATAAGTCTTAGTTTCCCTTTTCTTTTCTGTTTCAGTCATTCAGTCTTTATAGTTTTTGCTTTGTTCAGCTTTTGTCCATTTTTTCTTCCTCCTGAGTGTCGGTGGGTTTTTGAGATTTTTTTCCTTCTGCTTTTGCCTTTTTTAATAACGCTTTCACTAGATGTCTCTTCTTTATGTCGGGTATCTGTAGCCGGTCGAGTTCCTGTAGGTGTCTGTTTGCTTGTTCCTGGATGTCTCTGGTCGTGTCTGGGTCTGACTCTGCTGTACTGGACGTTGTTGCTGCTTCACTGAGGGTCCGACTGCGGGTTGTGCGTTTATTGCTGTGTTCTGTACTGGACGTCTCCTCTCTCTTCCTCCTGGGCTTTTCTGTGCTGCTCTTTCTTGGTGTCGGTGCTGGTGTGCTGGTTTGTGGCTGCTGTACCTCTTGCGGGCAGATTTTAGGGGCGGAGTCGGCGTTAGGGGCGGAGTCACTGTCTGCGATGGGTACTGTACTGGTGTTATTTACAGTAATGTCGGTGTCATCTGCTCCCGGCGCGGTGTGTGTCTCTGTGGTGGTGCTGTGTTCAGGGCCGACCTGTTCGAGTCGCGGCTGCGGTGTGTCGCTGCGGTCCGCTGTGGGCTCCGCCTCCCCACTGTGGGCTCCGCCTCCCCACTGTCCTCCGGCTGGCTGTCCTCGCGCCGCTGCCGCTGTTTCCCCGTCATATCACCGCGCGAGCTCCCCGGCTGCACGGCTCCGTGCGGACAGCTCAGCCTCTTGTGTCCCACGTCCCCGCACTCAACACACCTGAGCGGCTCCGTGGTGGCGAAGACGGTGTAGCCGCTGTCCCCCTCTTTACATTTAAAATGAACATTTAAAGTCTGATCTTCGTTGTTTAAGACAATGAGCACTTGCCTGCGGAAGGACAGGATGTGCCGCATGTTGGAGCTCTTACACCCGAGCGGGATCGCTCTCATGGGGCCGACCAACTTCCCGAAACGGGCAGCTCCTTCAATATCGCCTCGTCCTTTATGAACGGAGGCGCGTTAGATATGAGCACGCGCTCGCGGGGGCAGACAGAGGGGGGACTTTAACCGCGCGCGGCTCCTCTCACACAGATCCCGCTCCGCGTCAGCGCGCTCGCGAGGTCGACCCTGCTCACCAACACCACCACGGCCTTGTTCATCCGGGAGGCAGAGTAGATGTTCTCACACCCGATCCTCTCCCCCACCGCAAGCAGTACGTCCTCGATCGGTACACCGTCCTCGGGGACACACCTGACGCCATGCCGGAGAGACAAGGTCTCTACACCGGCCTCAGAGGCCATGGTGCCCCGCTCGCTCTCTCTCTCACTGTAAACTTTATATTTTTAAAGTGAAAACCATTCACTGACTACATAAATGTAGATAAATAGATAAATGAATAAATAAATAAACAGTCTTCCGAAAAACTTGGCAGGACGCCAAACAGTCTTTCACGCGCTCTCTCACACCCAGCGCATGCGCAGAGAGAGAGAGAGAGAGAGAGAGTGACAGAGAGAGAGAGAGAGAGAGACAGAGAGACTTTTTTTTTTTTACTTTTTACAATCCTTTATTTTACAAGTTTTGTTTTATAGGCTAGAAAAAGGATTGTGTTTATAAATAATTGATTTAAAATAGATAGATAAATAAGACATTCATTACATTATAGTCCTTCTTTAAAAACACATAGTTATTGTGCTTTTTTCAGTTAAAATATGCGGCAAAGATGATTTCGTCATCTTCTACCGAGCACAAGGTCTCCTCACAGCACCATATAGTTTTAAACATATTTATGTCCTTCATGTTTTTGTAAAAATTAAAATCAATTAAAATTCTTGATTTAACAAGTCTGGAGAAGATCTTTTTGGGGTCGCAGTCTGTGCGAGAGACAGAGAGAGAGAGAGAGAGAGAGAGAGAGAGACTTTTTTTGACTTTTTACAATCCTTTATTTTACAATAAGCTAGAAAAAGGACAGAGAGAGAGACAGAGAGAGAGACAGAGAGAGAGATAGTGTTATTCGTTTGTAACTTTGTTATGGATCACATTATGGTTTTGTCAGTTGCTCAACGTTATGTGGCAATAAAATAAAAATGGTTTTAGATAGGGTTTGACAAGGGTAGGAAGTTAAGTAATAAAATTGAGTCAATTTATAATTTTTTTCTGGAAGAAGAGGACGTGTGTGACACTGCGTCAAAAGTTTCACATAAGACAGTGCGTTGTGCAGTGTTGTGTTGTAGTTTTGTGTTGTAGTGTTGTATTGTAGTGTTGTATTGTAGTGTTGTGTTGTAGTGTTGTGTCCATCTCCACTCACTGTATAAATAGCTTAATTTTTTCCTATTGTGGATTTGCTATAATAATTGTATGTGAAAAATTCCAGACTTGTGTCTCCATATCTGCAAAACAAAGGGCCTAAAAAAGTGTTAAATGAATGAAAATTCAGGGCCTCTGAGTGGCGCAGTGGTTAAAGCGCTCACCCTATCATCCGGAGATCACGAGTTCGATTCCCGGGTGGTGCTGTAACCTCTCGCCGCCGGAGGTCTAGAGAGAGCTGATTGGCCGAGCTCTCTCAGAGGGGCGGGACGAGAGGTACATAGTGCTCCCACATTAATCTCTACAGCCAGTCAGGGGCGTCTGTGAGCTCAGGCAACGGAAAGAGCGGATAGCGCCGTCGTCCGAGTGTGTTGCTCCGCCCACAACGGTGCATGAGCGAGCAGTTCGAAAAGAGGCGGTCGGCTGGCGTCACGTGGTTCGGAGTGATAGTCTTCTGTCCTCCCGGCTGAGTGGTAGCCTTAATGAACAAAATTACATGAGTGCAAGCACAGACTAATAAATGTATTTTATAAAAATCTAGAATCAGCAAGTTCTTAGAATTTGACACAAAATCTGGTAGATCAAGAAGTGTTACAGGCGGCGATGCCATTACATTGATGAATATCAAAAATAAAACCACTGCTGTGGATCGATAAACTACTGGGATATAGATAAGTGAAACTTTAGCACCTAAAGACCACACACTGTGACATTTCTTGTTCAGTTCTGTAGTGAGATGTACAGTTTTAACATTATTAATTAAAATTTTATTCTGAAATTTATTATACCATCTTCTTAATAATAGTTTTTGTAGATCTTGATTTATTTATCAAAGACAAATTACAAAGTACTTCTGTAGTTTGTTGCAGAAATCACATAAAAAAAAAAGAAAACTACTTAATTTTTTTTTTTTTTTTATTCTGTATTTTTTCATCTAATATCACATTCAGTCATAACGTATTAAAGGCTTTTTTAAAGGTAATTATCTCATTAAAAGTTTGTGGGAATAATTCCTGGCTTTGGAATTTCTAACTTAATTAATCTAGTAACTGATAAATCATCAGTTTCTTCGCTCTGAAATTATAAACTCAAAACCCACGACAAACAGAAATCCAACTTATTTACCTTTAATGGCTCAGTTCTGTTATCAGACTACAGTAGGCTCTTCTTGACCTGTAATTTACTTGGATGAAATAAACCTCATTATTATTATTATTGGCATGACTGAACTTCAGAGAGAGAAAAAAAGTGCATACAGAAATGATGATGTTAGTGAGGCTGTTCATATCTTCACATAACTTGCTGTATAAACTGCTCGTTGTCAGTGTCAGATTCTAGATGATAGGATGAGTGTTTTTTTTTTTGTTTTTTTTTTGTTTTGGTTATGTTTTTTTTGTTTTTTTTGTCAAAAATATGTTTCTGAAGGAGATTACAAAGCACTTTGTCTGTCAAATATAATAAAATGGAATTTATCTGATATGCATACTGTAGTATAGACAAATATGTGAAACATAAGTCGAGCACCAAACTTAAGAACTCAAGGACAACAACTAGGCAGTTCCAGGATTTACAATAGCATCTCATGACGTTAGGACGTGCAATTATGACCCGCATGCCTTAACTACTCTAATGAATTAGTTCATTATTAAAGGTAAGTTTGTAGTGGATAGAACAGCTGAACATTTCTTAACTCAAAGCAGTACTGTATATTCCTTGAGATTTCGCAATAATTTTGTATGTGTGGGCTTTTTCTATTACAAAACCCTGGCAATGTGTCAGTTCCAGGCCACAGCAGCAGGTGTTAATGAGGTGTAGTGAATAGATACACAGAGGTTTTTGTACTGAATAAAGCAGATCTGCAGCACTGTGTAATACGCAGCACAGAAGTACACCATACTGTCACTGGATACCAGATCGCTGATGGTCAGAGAGACATTTTTGCTGCCATCCCCAGCCATCTCCACTTTACTCTCAAAATCTTTTTCAATTGTTTTTGACGACTTTGCATATTGATATCCAATAAAGGTCAGCGTGCGGTCTTGACTTTGTCTGTACCAGTTGATTTGATTGTAACTCGGTACACTGTGCTCACACTGGATTTTAACAGATCCTTTAGGATCGCCAAAGAGATCAGGAGGCTTCTGGATGACGAGACTGTTCTGAGAAAAACCTGCAATGAGAGAAAATATTAATTGGAATGATATCAAACTAAATTAATATAACAGCAGCACTTAAAGAAAATGAGTATAAATAAAAGTAGACCTCTTGGACACATCACTAAAAGCCATATAATACTGGCAGCTCGGATCATGATGGAAGCCTGAACGTCTGTAATTAAACTCAAGTGATTATCATTAAGTATAACTGACGTATAAAACATGTGATCAGGGTTTCTTTCACACTTTAACATCCGGCGCCCACATGAGGGCAAAATAAGAACTGCATCTCTGTTGAGACTTATAGAAACGTTTTGGATTTAAATAAGAAAGACCTTAAAAACTCTAATAACGGCAGTTATTAAATAAATGATTTAAAAAGTTATTAATAAAGTTTCAGACGACGAGACTTATTTAACTCTAACTGATGCAGTGTGTATTTTTTAATTTCTTAAACAACCTTGTTGAAAAATATATTCTTAGGCCATGAAAAATTTCAGATGGGTTTAAATTATTGACCTGAATCAAGCAAGCGGGACGACTTTTGTCCAACAGGAGTTCTGCATTAGTAAAGCTGTAAGGATAGTAGTGAACCATGAAGTTGGAAAAAAACTGACGCATGAAAATGGACAGAAACCAATTAAACAAGTGGCAAAACCTTGACAGCACAAATCACAGTGATGTTTAATGATGAATGTAAGACCATCAGACAGGGAGCACAAAGACCCTGAACTGTACTGTATATCTGTATATCAGTATATCCAACCTTTTTATTTCTAAACATTTGCTCATAGTTAAAAGATCTATATAAATGAATATGAATTGAATTGAGCTTAGTTCATGGAATACAAGGCTTAATCATTTTGATTTATACATGTTCGCTGCGCATACAAACTGATATAATTCTTTCGATTGTGTAAAGCTGCTTTGCGACAATGTCAGTTGTTAAAAGCGCTATACAAATCAAATTGAATTGAATTGAAATTAAAGCGTATCTCAGGCAAGGCGTGCAGGTGTATGAACAGTGTTACGTATTTCCTGTTACTAGTGCACATGTTTAAGATTGAAGATAAGGGTTTTTGTACAGGAAAGAGGCGACTTGAGTCACTGTGTCTACGTACTGCACAGAAATAAACCGCACTGTCTGCTGGCTGCAGATTTTTGATTGTTATGGTTCCATTATTATCCCCATTTCCACCCAGACTGATTTTGTCTTTCAGGGACTTCTCAGGGTTTAGTAAATGCATATTGAGATATCCAAGAATTTGTAACTCTGTGTTGTCAGATTGTTTATACCAGAGCATAACATCGTAGCCTGACATGGAGTGAGAACAGTTAATATCTGCAGGTTCCTGTTCCTTCTTGATTAAATCCGGAGGAGTCTGTTGCACGTTGTTCACAGCCGACGACCAGCCTGTATGAATAACACAAATCTCTTTTGAATTGATTCGTTTAAATGAAGCATTTTCTATATAAATGGTATTGCATATGGTTTCCACAGTTCAGTAATTAGTAACTTTTTATAAACTATTAAGAAAAGTTGAACGTCACCAGTATGACAGATGAATGATGCAGTAAAAGCGACGAGGACGAGGATCATCTTGGCTTTCCTTCCAATTAATGACAATTTTATCTGGAGGCCTGTTGCAGTAACGCTGCTGTGTCTAAAGTGCCCTCATATGACAGGAACCTGAACTGCATCACATGAAAATGGCGTACAGAAATGAGGATGCTCAAAAGCTTTTTGTGGAGTACGAACAAGGCAGATAACCTTTTAACCAGTTGCCTGGTAAAACATCATGTTTAGTTGGTGTTCTCTCTTTTTTAAAAGTGACTTAATTAGACTTTCACATTAGGAAACCTCTCATTAGACGTATTGGGCGAGACATGCTTTTTCCCAAGCACTCCATACCAACCTGCGCAGCGACCTCGTTTCCCCTCTCGTCTGTTCCAATCCCTCAGCATCAGCAGTGAACTAATCACCTCCTGATCATCTCTCATCATCTACACCTGTTTCTCACTGGCTCAGGACTGAAGTTAGATGATTTTCTGCTTGGATGATTTATGTGTCACTGTGTGGCTTAACAAACACAAAACATTCCTCTGAAACTGATCAGGTACAAGGACTGGAGAGAACATGAGAAGAAGCAAAAAAAAAAAAAGCTCCTTCAGGGAGCCTGGAGAAATGTTCCTCAAGACTACATTAAACATACAAGAAAGTCTGAAGCTTTGGAGGCAAAAGAATGAAAAAAAAACAAGGGATGGCTGAATACTTGAACAGTTCTGTATGTCTTCACGTGTACTCAGTTGGAAAGTTACAGTATGAATTAATGTTGAATTTAGTCTTATACTATATGAATCGTCAGGGATTCAATTTAACCATCAATTATTCCAAAAAATAATCACTTAGTGATTTCATTAATGTTTGCTAAAATTCATCATGTATTGTAGGTTGATGTTAAATATGAATGGTTATGCCATGTGCTTGGAGAAAATGTTTTTACAAATGAATAATAGAAAGTGTGCTCATGTTGTATTAATGACAATGAGAACATTATTTGTGTTCAGGGACGCCCTCTATCAGTTCTATTAGTTACTGCAGCAACATCAGTGCAGGTGTTTTTGTAAAGCGCTTCAGTATCTCTGCATCACTGTGCTTTCCTACTGCACAGAAATATACAGCGCTGTCCCCGGTATCCAGATCCTTCACAGTTAAAGATCCATTTGTGACTATTTCTTTAACAACAGAAAATTTATTTTTATCAACAGAACCAAACTCTTTAATGTTGGTTGTGGTGAACACGATGAGCTCCATACTCTCTCCTTGGCGCTGTCTGTACCAGTACATCTGATAATATGTGCCACCTTTATCATGACTGCATTTCAGTTCAGCAGATTCTCCTCTCAGATGCCAGGCGACACCGGGGGTTTGAGTGACTCCATTATCTTCTGCTAAAACTAAAGATAAAAGTAAAAGTTCATATTTTTTTATCATTTTAAATGAAATACAGAAGTTGAAATCACTTTATAGATGGAATTACCTGGAGTCCAGAGAATCAAGAAATTCGGGATGATGATAAGACTAATCATTTTGATGCATACTAATGGCAAGAGAGAAGATACTTTCTGTAGACATCTGCAAAAGCATCCTATTGAGGATCAGATGTGAAAACATGATCAGATGATCAGGAGGAAATGGCATCAGAAGGATTTCAGCTCCTCCTTCCATGTAGTGCACGCTGAATGAATTGAATGTCTCTGTTTGCTTCTTCAAATGATCCGTCCTTAGATGTTAACGCCTTGATTCGTAATGAGGTGTTTTTGTTTGTTTATCGTTTTGTTTTCATTTTGGCAAATACAGCTGAATTATTACACATGAGGTTTTCACCAAGGTTTTCAGAAACCTGAGACAGTGTTTTTGTACAGGGATGAGGGGGAAATGAGACACTGTGTCTCCGCACTGCACAACAGTGCAAAACTGCACTGTCATTTAGCTGAAGATTTTTGATGGTCAGTTTTCCCTGAGTGCGCG